>SRLM01001710.1:37931-64310 GCA_015708895.1 Populus ilicifolia | reverse complement strand
ATATTAATGCATAAACATTACAAAAAATACAAAGAGAGAAAGGAAGAGTATGATCTTGATCTGGACACCAAGATGCCTAAATGCATGGCAAATTCCTCCATTTATAGGCCAAAATTGGAAACTATTGATTTGATGACTAATTGATGAGTAGATGGCCAACCCTTGACTTGGTGACAATCCTTATCTTCTCTTGTCTGCCCAAAACGTCATTGGTGAAGTCAAAATTAGAGCCACTTGAAAACATAAAAGTTCTAGGAAATTGTCTTAGCTTTCTTGTGTAAACAATTCAGCTCATTTTGACTTCTAGAACTCCAGATATGGCCAAAATACTGAACAGTCCTCGGGCTGGAGGATAGATTCGAGCTTCTTTGTTGTTACAACATTTTGGACTTGAAAATGGCCTTTTTAGATCTTGGTCTTCTATGAAAGTTGTAGGCCTGTGTCTTACCTTTCCATCCATATAAAGTAGACCTAAATCTGAGATCTATAGCTCCAGATATGACCCAATTACCGAACAGTGTTCCGGTGTGGATTGCACTAACATCTCTTTTCTAAGTTTGATCATCTCTTTGCCTTTGCAATTGAAGTTCTTAAAGTCATCAATCAATCCTTTCATTTATGTGATAGGCCTGCATTTAAAATGGACATTTACCACAAATTAAAGGTATCTTATATTATTAGATAGATTATTATAAAACGTGCTTTAGTTAAGGAGTTATTGATACTTCAAGTGCAAAATGATGATATAAAACCATGATAAAAATGCACTTTTGAGTACTAATCAAATACCCTAAGAACAACTTGTCTGGGAGTCATTAGTTGAATGGTTGTTACATGTTTTAAAGATGCATTGTGTTTTAAGCTATATGTATATATATTAAAAAACAAAAAAGAATCTCAACCGAAAGAAGTTAACCTTAAATATTAGAACAAGAATTTTGTTGTCTTCCAAGCAAAGAAAAGTTTATTAATATCTTATTTGAAAGGAAGTGAGCAAATATATAAATTTAATGAGAGTTTGTTTATCTGGATAGATTAATGGAACTTGAATGATAAATACCTTGCTTTCATGTTTTTAAGTGGTTCCAATTTTGAAATTATCAATGATGTTTTGAGAGATAATAAAAGATAAGAATTGTCACCAAAATAAGAGTTGGCCACCCACTCATCAATTAGTCATCAAATTAATAGTTTCTAATTTGGCCTATAAAAAGAGGTATTTGTCATGCATTTAGGCTTCTTAGTTTCCAGATCAAGATCATGTTTTTGCTTTCTCTTTTTGTATTGCTTAAGTTTTGCTTTCATTAATATCAAGTTTATGCTTTTCATTTTCTTTCCTTTATATAGTTAACTTTTATCTTATTTATATTCTTATTTTGTTTATTTATTTTTGTTTCTTTCATTATGTTTGATTAAGTTTATTATGTCAAGATGAAAAGGTTACACTAATGGTATAAGAATTAGTATAAACTCAACATAGATCTTAATGTTCGATACTAACATGTTTTGTATTTGTTAACTTGTTTATTTTTAATACTTTGCTTATTTAATGGTTAATCTAGATTGTTGTTGTATAGCTCTTTTTACAACAAATACTTGGCACTTTCATAACTCATACTACATGGTATAACCAACACCTGAGCTATGAAAGCAACTTAATTTTTTGAGAACATAAGTTATAATCATGAATGCCTGACAACATTTACAAGTATTAGCATTATTCGAATAAGATAACTAATATAATCATGTTAACCATTTATTTATTAGAAAACTAAGATTAAGATGGAGTGATTCGTTTATTGTGAAACATGTGTATCCATATGAGGCCTATGATATCGAGAATCCAAAAAATAGCAATGTTTTTAATGTAAATGGACATCATTTGAAAGTTTATTTTGATAATTTTTCAGTTGAAAATGACTCTATTGAATTGAGTGATTCTATATATAAAGATTGATTTTTCTTTTTCTCTCATTGTTTTGTGTTTTGTTTTTGTGTAACTTTTGTTTTACTTGTCTCTCTTACCCTAGTCAAATGACGGATAATAGTACTTCATGATTTAAGTCGGTTCTTTTGGTTTCCCATAATAACTAATACCTATGTATATATTTGTGTAATTCGTTACTCTTTCTCACTTCTTTGAATCTCTTCTCTAATTCTCATTTGAAAATAGAGACCACTCTTTAAAAATTAAAAAAGTATTTTCCGACTCTACCTTAGAATGCGATTATAAAAATTTACCATACTAGATGTCCAAGATTAAGGTTATTAATGAATTATAGAATTTCTGAAGATATTCATTGGCTGATTGAAGCAAATGTCTGATTATTAGATGAGTCCTCCAATTCCTTCATTTCACACATGCTTGAAATAAGTAAAAGCAAGTTGCAAATAAACATCATTCAAAATGACTAAAAGTCTATAATAAAAGTGTCAGATAGACTTGTAATACAACACGTCATTCTTTAGGAATGATATTTGTAAACCATGAAGATAACATACAATTCATTGAGGATGGCCTAAGTAAGGGGTCTTTTGATAATCTTCTATTAACTCTTGAGAACCATCTTTGTGGAGATGTGCATTGTACAATTCATGATTTATGGCCACAATTCCATAAAGAACATGATCGACTTAGTCTTGGGAATCTGACTATAAAATACCATGTTTTCTAGTTTTTAAGAAAACTGGATGGGAAGCCTACCCCCAACCTATGAAGGCATTTAAGTCATTCTTGTACATAAAACTAAGAGAAGGTTGAGCCATAATCATAACTACCTATACATAAACATATTTGTTTTCAAAAAAATACAATATAAATAAATAAAGAGAGAGAGAGTGAGACTCTAACTAGCCTACATTAAGGTGATATGATTACATTTTCAAGTTTTCATCTATAAAATCTTCTCTTCCGTCCCTTCATTTCTACTCAACCCATACATTCAACAGATATAAAAATGTGTAGAAATGGTAGGTTCCTCAAGTCATTACATAAGAAACATTTGTGTTTTTGATGAATCCAGTTTTGGGATGGAAATAAAGTTTTTAGAATCAGCAAATCATCTTGGTCAAGTACTAGCTAAGAGAAAGATTCATTTAGTGTATGAGGGAGGCAGCCTTAGGTTAATAGAGGGAGTGTCAATAGTTATATTTTTAGGAGGTAGTCAAGTTTTAAGGGTTGTCTCCAAAGGTTTAGTAAATAGGGACATCATTAGAAAAACAATTGGAGAGGAACTACAAGTCTTCACAATGTTTAATCTAATGAATACAATATTTAAACACGCTGATGCCTTAACTGCCTTACTTAGCGGTTTGGGCATATTGGAAGAGATCTTTCATATTTCCTCCTAGGCTTAACTGTACATTCACTATAAACCTATATGTTTGTTAAATGTTAATGGTTTTTATGATAAATTATTATCTTTTCTTGATCATGCTGTGGAACAGGAATTTCTAACATCTTCAACACAACAAATCATAATCTCTACTTCTAATAATGAACAATTGAGTAACCAACTATAATCTTTCATTCCTATAATTGATCCTTCTATGAGTCACATAAATTAGTCAACTAAGAAAAGTTATAAAAAGCTTATATTGGATTTCAGCCTTTATTTGTGAATTCTTATGTCTTTTGGTTTTATTAATAACATATTATTTTGTTTTATTATTTATTATATTTATTTAAGTGTGTTTCAGGTTTATCAATATTCGATGTTTTAGGTGATGTCCTTTTACCTTAAGACATTTAAGACAATATCTTGTTTTTGTTGGGGGGACAAGGTAATAGTTGATATTAGAAAAAAAATAACTAATAGTGTTTTCTATTTCATAAACCATTTGCAAAACTGTTGTTACTAGGATGGCAAAGTGATTGATACTTAAAAGTGTATTTTTATCAAGTCTTGGGAATTATTGGCCCAACGCTTGTTAGATAGTTTGAGGGGAAAAACTTAAAGGAATCAAACGTTGCACTATTTAGATATTAGTATCTGCAACCTAAGTTATTAAGCTTGTAAAGGTGTCTCAACACCTAATGCTATAAGACTAACTAGTCTGGGAGTCATTAGTCGAAAGCTCGTTATATAGGTTAAAGATGCATTGTGTTTTATGTTATATGTGTGTGTGAGTGTGTGTGTGTGTGTGTGTATAAAAGGAGAAAAAAATGATCCTAACCCAAGGAAGTTAACCTTAAACATCATAACAAAAATTTTGCTTTCTTTCAAGTAAAGCCTCATAACTATGTGTTGATATATTGAGCATAAAAGGAAGGTTTATTAATATCTTATTTAAGAGTTACTCAGCATATATATAAATTTAATGAGTTTGTTTATGTAGATAGATTAATGGAAGTTGAATGATGAATACCTTCCTTTATGGAAATGCAAATTATTTTCCTATTTGAAGGCTTTGATTACTAGGGACTCATAATAAGCTAGTTGGGGGGTGTAATTAGTACTTAAAATTGCATTTTTATCAAGGTTTTATATCATTATTTTACACTTGAAGCATCAATAAATCCTTAACTAAAACATGTTTTAAATAAATATATTTGATACCATAAGATACCTTTAATTTATGGTAAATGTTCATCTTAAATACAGGTCTATCACATAAATAAAGGGATTGACTGATGAGTTTAAGTAATAAAATTGAAAGGACAAAGAGATGCTGGTTTAACCCAAACTAGAACATTGTTCGGTCATTATGTCATATCTAGAGTTGTAGATCTTAAACTTAGGTTTGCTTTATATGGATGGCAAACTAAGCATAAGCTTAAAACATTCATTGAAGATAAGATACAATTCTGCTATTTGGAAGTTAAAATCTTAGCAATAATAGAGAAGTTAGAATCTATCTTGCAACCTAGACACTATTAAATGTTTAACTCATATCTCGAGTTTTAGAACTCAAATAACCTCAATTAGTTTTTTTTGGAAAGCTGAGATCATTTTCTAGAACTTTCATGATTGAAGTATGTTCAACTTCTAACGTTATCAATGACGTTTTGTTTAGAGAAAAAGATAAAGATTGTCACCAAGTCAATATGTGACCACCCACTCAACAATTAGTTATCAAATCAATACTTTCAAATTTTGACGTATAAAAGAAGACATTTGCCATGAATTTAGGCATCTTGGTTTGTAGATCAAGATCATATTCTTGCTCTCTTTATTATAATACTTAAGTTTTACTTATATTAATCTTTGTTTATGCTACTCATTTCCTTTCCTTTACTTAGTTAACTTATATCCTATTTATGTTCTTATCTTATTTATTTATGTTTCTCTTTTTCATTATGTTTAGTTAAATTTATTATATCAAGGTGAAAAGGTTACACTAATAGTGTAAGAATAAGTATAGTATAAACTCAACATAGGCCTTAATGTTTAATACTAACGTATTTTGTATTTGTTATCTTCTTCACTTTTAATACTTTGCTTGTTAAATGATTAATCTAAATTTGTGTTCTATAACCTTTGGTATAATAAATACTTGATATTTTTATAGCACAAACCGCATGGTATAACCTCTACCTATGCTATAAAAGGAACTTGAATTATTGTTAATGTAAGTTATAATTATGAATACTTGACAAAATTTATAACTATTAGCATTATTTAAATAAGATAACTAATGTAATCATGTAAATAATTTATAATCTAATTGTAATCATCGTGTGTGGTTTCCAGTTGAGTAATAAGAGTTCATATTATACTTGTTTGAAATACCATTAGTGAATCCTCTAACTTTGACAATTATTTTTATCATTATTTAATCCTTATATCAATATCACATCTCAAAGCTTTCTTTATTACTATTAATGTCATTATTATTATTATTATTATTATTATTACTGTTGTTGTTGTTGTTGTTGTTGTTGTATTATTGTTATTATAATTTATATAGTTAACTTTCCTGTAGTTTGACCTCGGTCTTGCTGAGCTATTTATTACTTCGACACTCCTACACTTAGGAGAAGACATCAATCTTTTGATTGGGTCAAGACACCCCTTCGAGCTTAATAACTCAAGTTATAGATATTGATATATGGATAGTATAATGTTTGATTCCTTAAGCTTTTGTCCTAAACCTATGTAACAAGCATTGGGCAATTAGCTCCCAAGTCAGTTGATTTTAGGGTATTAGGTGTTAAAACACCCTTTTAAGCTTAATTGCTTGGCTTAAGGAGGCTATAAAACCAAACTTATCTATGTTTTTATTATCATCAATTTTTTTTGCAAACTTAAAACACCCTTTTGCAAAGGAACCTTTCGTTTAGTTGCTCAGCATATTTACAACCCATAATCATATGTTAAAGTGTAAATAATCAAGTAGTAACAATATGAGAGTTTATAAACCTAAATATTTCAAGAAGTATTCTAATAAACCTTATTATGAATATTGTAAATAACTATTGAAAAATATTTACCAAGATGTATCTCAAGAGTCAATAAAATTCCTCTTTACTTTACTATCCTAGTAACAATAGTTGCAAATAATTTATGAAATAGAAAACACAATTAGTTTTTATATATATATATATATATATCAACTACTACCCTCTCCCCACAACCAAAACGAGACATTGTTCTCAATGTCCTAAGACAAAAAGATGGAGTATAGAAGACATCACTTGAAACACCAAACACTAATAAACTTGAAACATACTTGAATAAATATAAAAAATAACAAAACAAATTAATATGCTATTAATAAAACCAAAAGACAAAAGGATTCACAAACAAAGGTTCAAATCCAATCTAAAATTTTTATAAATTTTCATAGTTGATGACACCACGAAAAGATTGATGTCTTCTCCCAAGTGCAGGACTGTTGAAGTAATAAATAACCTGGAAAGACCGGGGTCGAACCACAGAGAGGATATTGTACAAATTATAAATAACAACAATACAACAACAACAATAACAACAACAATAATAATAATGATAATAATAGTAGTAGTAGTAGTAGTAGTAATAACAATAAAGAAGAAGAAGAAGAAGATGAGAACTTTGAGATGAAATATTAAAGTAAGGATTAACAATGATAATAACAAATGTCAAGGTTAGAGATTCCACTAATGGTATGTCAAACAAGTATAGCATAAACTCTTATTGTTCAATTGGAAACCACACATAAAGGAGGTTCCAATCATATTATAGATTGTTAACATGATTACATTAGTCATCTTATTCAATTAATGCTAATACTTGTAAATTTCGTCAAGCATTCATGATTATAACTTATGTTAACAACAAATCAAGTTCCTTTCATAGCTCAGGTGTCGGTTATACCATACAGTATGGGCTATGAAAGTGCCAAGCATTTGTTGTACCAATTGTTATACAACATAAATCAAGATTAGTCATTTAACAAGCAAAGTATTAAAGAGTGAACAAGATAACAAATATAAAATATGTTAGTATTAAACATTAAAGTCCATATTAAGTTTATACCATACTTATTCTTACACCATTAGTGTAACCTTTTCACCTTGACATAATTAACTTAGTTAGACATAATGGAAGAAAGAAAAATAGATAAACAAAATAAGAACATAAATAAGACAAGAGTTAACAAAGCAAAGGAAAGGAAATGAAAGGCATAAACTTAATATTAATGAAAACAAAGCATAAAGAATACAAATAGAGAAAACAAGAGCATGATCTTGATTTGGATACCAAGATGCCTAAATGTGTGGCTAATGCCTCCTTTTATAGGCCAAAATTGGGAACTATTGATTTGATGACTAATTGATGAGTAGATGGCCAACCCTTGACTTGGTGACAATCCTTATCTTCTCTTGTCTGCCCAAAACGTCATTGATGAAGTCAAAATTAGAGCCACTTGAAAACATGAAAGTTCTAGGCAATTGTCTCAGCTTTCTTGTGTAAACAATTCAGCTTATTTCGTCTTCTAGAACTCCAGATATGGCCAAAATACTGAACAGTGCTCGGGCTGGAGGACAGATTCGGGCTTCTTTGTTGTTGCAATAATTTGGACTTGAAAATGGCCTTTTTAGATCTTGGGCTCCATATGAAAGTTGTAGACCTATGTCTTACCTTTCCATCCATATAAAGTAGACCTAAATCTGTGATCTATAGCTCTAGATATGACCCAATTACTGAACAGTGTTCCGGTTTGGATTGCACCGACATCTCTTTTCTAAGTTTGATCATCTCTTTGCCTTTGCAATTGAAGTTCTTAAAGTTATCAATCAATCCTTTCATTTATGTGATAGGCCTGCATTTAAAATGGATATTTACCACAAATTAAAGGTATCTTATATTATTAGATAGATTATTATAAAACATACTTTAGTTAAGGAGTTATTGATACTTTAAGTGCAAATTGATGATATAAAACCATGATAAAAGTGCACTTTTGAGTACTAATCAGTTGATCAATTTATGCAACTCATAAAGAGATCAACTATAAGGATGAAAGACTGTAGTTTGTCAATCAATTGTTCAACAATAGCAATAGAGAATATGATTTGTCGTGCTAAAGATGTGAGAAATTTCTATTACACAACATGATTAAAAAAAGACAATAAATTATCATAAAAACCATTAACATTTAGCAAACCTAAAGGTTTATGGTGAATGTGAAGTTAAACCCAAGAGGAAATATGAAAAATCTCTTCGAATGTACCCAGACCACCAAGTAAGACAATGAAAACATTAACATGTTTAAACATTGTATTCATTTGATTAGTCATCGTGGAGACTTGTTGTTCCTCTCTAATTTTTTTTTTCAAAGAAAGGTGATTAGTATTTAAAAGTGCATTTTTATCATGGATTTATACCATAATTTTGCACTTGAAGTATCAATAACTCCTTAATTAAAGCAAGTTTTATAATAACAAGTACGATGCCATAAGGTACCTTTAATTTATGGTAAATATTCATCCTAAATGTAGGCCTATCACTTAAATGAAAGGATTGATTGAAATTGAAAGGACAAATAGAGAGCCAAACTTAGAAAGGCGATGCTGGTGCAGTCTAAATTGGAACACTATTCAGTAATTGGATCATATCTGGAGTTGTAGATCTCGAATTTAGGTATGTTTTATATGGATGGAAAACTAAGACATAGGCTAAAACTTTTATATGGAAGTCGAGACTCAATTTTTCTATTTAGAAGTCCAAATCTTAGCAACAACATAAAAGTTTGAATCTATCTTGCAGCCCAGACACTATTTATTTTAGAAAAAAGATGCTGGTGTAGTCTAAACTGGAGCACTATTCAGTAATTGGGTCATATTTGGAGTTATAGATCTCAAATTTAGGTTTGTTTTATATGGATAGAAAACTAAGACATAGGCTAAAACTTTTATGTGGAACTCAAGACTCAATTTTGCTATTTAGAAGTCCAAATCTTAGCAACAATGTAAAAGTCTGAATCTGTCTTGCAGTCTAGATACTATTTATTTTTTAGCTCATATCTCGAGTTCTAGAAGTCCATATGACTTGATTTTTTTTTCATGAAAAGTTGAGTTAATTTCCTGGAATTTTTATGTGGAAGTCTGGTTCAAATTCTAATATTATCAGTGACTTTTTTTCAAATAAGAAGATAAGGATTGTCACTAAGCCAAAATGCGGCCACCCACTCAATACTCAATCATCAAGTGAATAGTTTCAAATTTTGGTATATAAAAGGAGGCATTTGTCATCATTAGGCATCTTGATTTCTAGATCAAGATCATGCTCGTCCTCTCTCTTTTTATTGTAATGCTTAAGTTTTATTTATATTAATCTCTTTTTTATGCTTTTAATTTCCTTTCCTTCACTTAGTTAACTTTTATCTTATTTATGTTCTTATCTTGTTTATTTTTGTTTCTCTCTTTAATTCTGTTTGGCTAAGTTTATTATGTCAAGGTAAAAAGGTTACACTAATGGTGTAAACTTAATATGGACTTTAATTTCGATACTAACATGTTTTCTATTTGTTATGTTGTTCATTTTTAATACTTTGCTTGTTAAATGATTAATCTAGATTTGTGTTGTATAACACTTAGTACAATCAAGATTTGTGTTGTATAACATGTTTTCTATTTGTTATGTTGTTCATTTTTAATTCTTTGCTTGTTAAATGATTAATCTAGATTTGTGTTGTATAACACTTAGTACAATCAATACCTAACACTTTCATAACCTAACCGTGTATTTTAACCGATACTTGTGCTATGAAAGAAACTTGATGTGCTATTAACATAAGTTATAATCATGAATACCTTACAATATTTATAATTATTAGCATTATTCGAATAAGATAACTAATGTAATCATGTTAACAATTTATAATCTGATTGAAATTTTCTTTGTGTGTGGTTTTTAATTGAATAGTATGAGTTTATACTATACTTGTTTAAAATATCATTAGTATATTCTCTAATCTTCACATTTATTGTTATCATTGTTTAATCCTCACATTGATTTTCCATCTCAAAGTTCTCATCAATTTCTTCTTCTTGTATTATTATTGTTGTTGTTGTTGTTTATAATTTATACAATTAACCTCCCTATGATTCGACCCTAGTCTTGCTAGATTATTTATTACTTCGACACTCCTACACTTGGAAGAAGACATTAATCTTTTAGTTGTGTGATTAGTACTTAAAAGTGCATTTTATCAAGGTTTTATATCATCATTATGCACTTAAAGTATCAATAACTCCTTAACTAAAGCATATTTTATAATAACGTATCTAATAATATAACATACCTTTAATTTATGGTAAATGTTTATTTTAAATGCAGGCCTATCACATAAATGAAAGGATTGATTGATGAGTTTAAGAACTGAAATTGAAAGGATAAAGAGATGGCCAAACTTAGAAAAGAGATGTAAGTGCAATCCAAACCGGAATACTGTTCGATAATTAGGTCATATCTGGAGCTATAGATCTTAGATTTAGGTCTACTTTATATGGATAGAAAGGTAAGACATAGGCCTATAATTTTCATATAGAGCCCAAGATTTTAAAAGGTCATTTTCAAGTCCAAATTATAGCGACAACAAACACGTCCTAATCTGTCTTACAGCCCAAACACTGTTCAGTGTTTGGCCCATATCTGGAGTTTTAACTGTTCAAATACTTCCATTTTGTTTTTCTGGAAAGCTGAGATAATTTCCTACAACTTTCATGTTTTCAAGTGGTTCTAATTCTAATGTTATCAATGACATTACAAGAGAAGATAAGGATTGTCACCAAGTCAAGAGTTGGCCACCCACTCATCAATTAGTCATCAAATTAATAGTTTCCAATTTTAGCCTATAAGAGGAGGCATTTGCCATGCATTTAGGCACTGTAGTCTCTAGATTAAGATCTTGCTCTTGTTTTCTCTCTTTGTATTTTTATAATGTTTAAGTTTTGCTTTCATTAATATCAAGTTTATACCTTTCATTTTCTTTCCTTAACTTAGTTAACTTTTATCTTATTTATGTTTTTATTTTATTTATTTATTTTTTCTTTCTTTCATTATGTTTAGTTAAGTTTATTATGTCAAGGTGAAAAGTTTACACTAATGGTGCAACAATAAGTATATCGTAAACTTAACATGGACTTTAATGTTTGATACTAACATGTTTTATATTGTTATTTTCTTTACTCTTTAATACTTTGCTTGTTAAATGACAAATCTAGATTTATGTTGTCTAACACTTGGCACAACAAATGCTTGACACTTTCATTGCTCATACTGTATGGTATAACCAACACCTGTGCTATGAAAGCAACTTGATTTGTTGTTAACATAAGTTATAATCATGAATGCCTATCAACATTCACAATTATAAGCATTATTCGAATAAGATAACTAATGTAATCATGTTAACAATGTATAATCTGATCAAAACCTCCTTTGTGTGTGGTTTCCACTTGATAGTAATAGTTTATACTATACATGTTTGACATACCATTAATGGATCCTCTAACCTTGATATTTATTGTTATCATTGTCTAATGCTTACATTGATCTTCCATCTCAAAGTTTTCATCAACTTCTTCTTCTTCTAATTATTATTATTATTACTATTGCTACTATTATTATTGTTGTTGTTACTATTATTATTGTTTATAATTTATACAATTAACTTCCCTATGGTTCAACCCCGGTCTTGCTGGGTTTTTTTTACTTTGACACTCTTGCACTTGGGAGAAGATATCAACCTTTTGGTCGTGTCAAGTTTTTGAGGTCGTTGCCGGGGAGGTAAGTTCTTGTACAAATTATAGTATTTATTTTACTTTCTCTTTTAACTTTTCTTATATATAACCTTGTTTCTTTCTTTTTCTTTCTTTTATTCTATTCCTACATGTACATGAAAGTGTGGTCATGTACATTAAGTGATAGACTTTGTAGGGTATCCTCATCATTTTTAAAAAAGATGGTCGAAGAAGATAATCAATCACTTCATAATAAGAATAATGAGAATAACCGTGTTATAACACTTAGAGACCACATAAATCCCACAAGAACAAGTGCATCATCATGCATAGTTTTTCCTCTTCATGCATCTCATTTGAATTTTAAGCTGGGCATTATTCAACTTTTACCTTCTCTTCATGACTTAGATTTGAAAAATCCATACTTACATTTAAGAGAATTTGAGGAGGTTTGCAACATATATAATGATTCAAATTATAGCATGAACACAATTAGATTAAAGCTTTTTCCTTTTTCATTCAAAGATAAAGCTAAAATAAAGAAAAAAGAGGAGAAGAAGAAGAAGACGATGAGAATTTTAAGATGGAATATTAATATAAGGATTAAACAATGACAATAATAAATGTCAAGGTTAGAGGATCCACTACTAGTATATTAAACAAGTATAGTATAAACTTTTATTATTCAATTGAAAATCACACATAAAGGAGGTTTCGATCAGATTATAGATTGTTAACATGATAACATTAGTCATCTTATTCGATTAAAGCTAATACTTGTAAATCTCGTTAAGCATTCATGATTATAATTTATGTTAACAACAAATCAAGTTCATTTCATAGCTCAAGTGTCGGTTATACCATACATTATAGGCTATGAAAGTGCCAAGTATTTGTTGTACCAAGTGCTATACAACCTAAATCAAGATTAGTTATTTAACAAGCAAAGTATTAAAGATTGAACAAGATAACAAATAGAAAACATGTTAGTATCAAATATTAAAGTCCATATTAAGTTTACACTATACTTATTCTTATACCATTAGTGTAACCTTTTCACCTTGACATAGTAAACTTAGCTAGACATAATGAGCAAAAAATACAAATAGAGAAAGCAAGAGCATGATCTTGATCTAGAAACCAAGATGCCTAAATACATAGAAATTATTGATTTGATGACTAATTGATGAGTGGGTGGTCAACTCTTGACTTGGTGACAATCCTTATCTTCTCTTGTCTGCCCAAAACATCATTGATAACGTCCAAATTGGAACCACTTAAAAACATGAAAGTTGTAGGAAATTGTCTCAGCTTTCTTATGTAAAAAATTTAGATCATTTCTACTTCTAAAACTCCAGATATAGGCCAAATACGGAATAGTATTTGGGCTAGAAGATAGATTTGGACTTCTTTATTGTTGCTATAATTTGGACTTGAAAATGACCTTTTTAGATCTTGGGCTCCATATGAAAGTTGTAGGCCTATGTCTTACCTTTCCATCGATATAAAGTAGACCTAAATTTGAGATATACAGTTCCAGATATGACCTAATTACCAAATAGTGTTCTGGTTTGGATTGCACCGACATCTCTTTTCTAAGTTTTGCCATCTCTTTGTCCTTTCAATTTCAGTTCTTAAATTAATTAATCAATCCTTTCATTTATGTGATAGGCTTGCATTTAAAATGAACATTTACCAAAAATTAAAGGTATCTTTATTATTAGATACATTATTATAAAACATGTTTTAGTTAAGGAGTTATTAATACTTCGAGTGCAAAATGATGATATAAAACCTTGATAAAAATATACTTTTAAGTACTAATCACACACCCCAACCAGCTTATTACTACTCTCTACTAGTCAAAGCATTAAAATCCAAAAACAATTTGCAAATTGCACAAAGCAAGGTATTCACTATTCAACTTCCATTAATCTCTCTAGATAAATAAACTCTCATTAAATCTATATATATGATCAATACCTCTTTACAAGATATTAATAAGCCTTTCTTTTATGCTCAATATATCAACACATAATTATAAAGCTTTTCTTGGAAGAAAACAAAATTGTTGTTCTAATGTTTAAGGTTAACTTCCTTAGGTTAAGATTATTATTTTTTTCTTTTTTTTAAATACACCCACACCCACATATATATATAACTTAAAATACCATGCATCATTAACCAATGTAATGAGTTTTTGGCTAATGACTCCTAGACCAGTTGGTCTTAGGGCATTAGGTCTTGAGTCACCCCTACGAGCTTAGTAGCTCAGGTTGTAGATACTGATACGTAGATAATACAATGTTTGATTCCCTTAAGCTTTTCTCCTCAACCCAAGTAACAAGCATTGGACTAATAGCTCCCAAGTCAGTTGACTTTAGGGTATTAGGTGTTAAAACACTCCTTCAGGCTTAATTGCTTATGTTAGGGAGGCTACTAAATCAAACTTATCTATATTTTTATTATCATTGTTTTTTTTTGTTTTTTTAATTATATATTATCTATATTTTTATTATCATTATTTTTTTAATTATATACTATTTTTCTTAGTTGTTATCTTTAACAAAAGAACATAAATAATGTAATAATCCAATATGCAACCCACAATCATATGTTAAAGTGTGTGCGTGCAAATTAAGGTTTAAGAATACATGTTAAATGAGTATATGACCAAAATTAAGTGATAGTAATGCAAAAGTTTGTAAACCTAAATATTTCAAGTGTTATCATAGACCTTATTAAGAATGGTTACGAAGATACATCTCAAGAGTCATAAAAAGATCTCTTTTACTCTACCATCATAGTAACAATAATTTTTCACATCCTTTATGAAATAGAAAACACAATTAGTTTTTTTTGTTAGCTACTACCCTCTCCCCCTAACCAAAACGAGATATTGTCCTCAATGTTCTAAAGTAGAAAGATAGAGTATAAAAGATATCACTTGAAATAATGAATATTGACAAACATAAAACACATTGAAACAAAAATAAGAAATAATGAAACACAATAATAAAACAAAACAAAAAAAAAATACAAATAAAGACTCAAATCTAATTTAACCTTTTTACAACTTTTCTTAGATGACCAATTTATGCGACTTATGGAGGGATCAATTATAGGAATGAAAGATTGTAGTTGGTCAGTCAATTGTTCAGCAGTAGCAGCAGAGATTATGATTTATCGTGCAGAAGATGTTAAAAATTCTTGTTCCACAGCATGATCAAGAAAAGACAATTTATCATAATAACCATTAACATTTAACAAACCTATGGTTTTATAATGAATATGCAGTTGGGTCCAAAAGAAAATATGAAAGATCTCTTCCAATGTACCTAGACCACCTGGTAAAGTAATGAAATCATCAACGTAGTTAAACATTGCATTTATTTGAGCCGACATTGTGGAGACCTGAAGTTCCTCTCCAATTGTTTTTCCAATGATGTTCCCTTGTGCTAAAGCTTTAGGGACGACCCCCAAAACTTGACTACCTTCTAAAAATACAGTTATTGACACACCTTCTATTAACCCCAGACTGCCTCCCTCATACACTAAATGAATCTTTCTCTCAGCTAGCACCTGACCAAGATGATTTACTAATTCTAAAAACTCCTTTTCTGTCCCTGGAGTAGATCCACTAAAAACACAAATACTTTTTATTTGATGAGTTAAGGAACTTGCCATTTCTACACACTTTTATGTTTGATAAATGTATGGGTTGAGTGCAAATGAAGGGAAGCAAGAGAGGATTTTATAGATGAAAAATAAAAAGAACAATCATACCACCTATGTGAAACAAATGAACACTTAATTGATAACTGTCAAACCTTGCCTTCTTTTAAGGAATGTCTCCATGAACAAGCTCATGCTTTAAACAGTTTCCAAAGGGCCAACCATATAACTCATACTCACAAACATACAACCCTAGTAGGAGAAATCATCCAAATTTTAGTTGGAGGAATGAAAATAACAATGCACAAACTTCACAACCATCATTTCAAACACACTATAATTTTCAAAATTCTCATGGATATGCACCTCCTTATGCTCCACCTCCTAGAAGAAATCTTGAGGAAACATTGCATGCATTCATTGAAAAGCAAAAGACAATCAATACTCAACTTACTCAAAACATGACAGATTTTAAAGATACTCTTGTAAAATTGACATCTATTCTTAGTTTCCAAGAGAAAGGTAAGTTTCCATCTCAACCACAACAAAATCCCAAGGGGCAATATAATGCAAATGCAAGTAGTTCCGGAAGCCAACACATGGATCAAGTCAAATCAGTCACTACTCTTCGCAGTGGTAAGGTTATTAAAAAACCCTCTCTTGAACCTTATGAGAAAGATGATGAGTCAATCCCTATAACCAACTTCTATAACTCTTTTACTTGCCGATAGATTTATAAAAGTGCATAGAGGAATAGTTGAAGATGTGTTAGTAGAAGTCGATAAATTCAGTTATCCTGTGGATTTTCTTGTCTTGGACACACAACGTGTTAAAGTCTGTAATTCATTTCTTGTTATTTTAGGATGTCGATTTCTTGCAACTTCTAACACATTGATTAATTGTAGGAATGGACTGATGAAGCTATCATTTGGAAACACGACATTGAAAATGAATATTTTTAACATTTGCAAGCAACCTAGAGATGATAATGATTTACAGGAAGTGGACTTTACTAAAAAATTAATTTATGATCAATTTCCAACCACTTCTATTGAAATTGAGATTGATGATTTGCAAATGATTTATTTTCAGGAAGAATCAAAGACAAGTAATTGGAGGCCACAAATTGAGGAATCGCCACCACGATCAATTAAATCCATACCTTCAAGTGTTCAACTACCCAAACCTGATTTGAAGCTGTTGCCATCCAATCTCAAATACTCATTTTTGAGAGAAAATGAAACTTTTTCCGGTAATAATCTCTTCCAAACTTAATGCACATCAAGAAGGTAAGTTATTAAAAACTCTGAAAATGCACAAAAATGCATTAGGATGGACCATAGCTGATATAAAAGGAATTAGTCCTTTGATTTGTACACACAGAATTTATTTGCATGATAGGTCCTTCAAGTGTGATGAATCGAGCATAATTATGATTGTTATTATTCTTTTTATTTCAAAGGTTTTATGTTTTGTTTTGCTTGAGGACTAGCAAAATCTAAGTTGGGGGGTGTGATTGTGCATCAAAAGTATCATTAAGTCTTTTATTTTACATATGTATTTATTGTTTTTATTTGGTCTATTTAGTAATGAAGTTTGTTTTAATGTTTCGATAGGTTTTTGGAGTTTAAATGAATTAATTCAGGAAATTCAACATCGGAATTCAGAACAAAGAATTGAAGAGACATTTAGTTAAAGATTGAAGCAAATCTTGGTTCAAATAAGTTCTCCAAATTTGTCCCAAAAATCTATTCTATTCCAATTTTAGAAAAGAATATCATATGATCTATTTCAAGCTCAAACTTGCCTTATGTTGTGTGCAAACTTCAACCATTAAACACTCAAGGTTTCAATGTCAATCTTAGCCCAAATAATAGGTATATTTGTATACTTATTTGGTGCTTAAATTTAGCCCCAAATCAGCCTAAAAACAATCCATGATCTTTCATGTTTACACAACAACAATTGATTTATTTTGGGTAATTCATTGATCCAAGAAGGCAAGCACATGGATGGAAAGATGGAGGGGATATTTTTACATTTTTTTGGGTCAAAAAGAAGAAAGATATAGCTCATAAATGAGGAAGAAAAATGTGCACCAAAGTGGTTGCAAAGCTGTCCTAATTTGATGTTTCAGAACACCTTCCAGTGTTTTTCGTATAACTTTTGACTTAGGTGTCCACATGAGCTGTTCTTTAATGATCTAGAAAGGTGACAAAATTGTCTATAAATATGTCTCTAATAGACATCTCGATAGGAGGCTTCAAAAAGGGTCAAATTACTGTCTAAAGTTAGAGTCAGATTTGTGTCTGAATTTTTTCGGTGTTGTGTTCTTCTTTATAGATTTCGGTTCTTTAGGTTATAAAACTTATTATTTCAGTTTGATTCAAGTTATTTCATGTTTATTGAAGTGTTCTTATATAAAATCATGATTGACTAATCTCTTTCTTGGATCTGAATCAAGGATGATAGTGATTGAGGTGAGTTCCTTAGGATATGAATGAATCTTAATGTTTATCTTCTTATTTTCTTCATGAATGATTTATTATTGCAAAGAAATTTTAGAAATCATTTAGGTAATGTTATAATCTTGAATTTTTATGTACAAACTTTAGTTTTGGTATAGAGATTGCTTGATTCAATGTCTTACTTAATATGAAAGTACTGTTCATTCTTAAGCAATAATCAATTTTTATTTTTCTAAACTTCATTGTAATATCTTCCGATCTAATATCACCATGGTTGATATTAGGTTGAGTTATCTTATATATGTTGAAGAAATCACCAATACATCATCATTAAAATTGATTTGGACCAAGTCTTACTTTTTCTTGTCTTTTAAAATCTATTTACACTTTTTCATCTTTGAAAACAAATCCATCAATTATTTTCAACAAGTTATTAATAATTTAATTTCTCTTGAGTTTTTTTTGTTACCTAGCTTAATTTCTAGATCTAGCTCTCTATGGATATGACCTTGATCTTACCGAGTTAATTGCTACATCGCACACTTGTGCACTTGCGAGTTAAAACAAGTCGATCATAAAAAGCGGTCAAGTAATTTTGGCACCGTTATCGGGGAGCTAGCAAGCAAAGGTAACAAATTTAGATTTAATTATTGGAAAAAACAAAAAATATATATATATAAAAAAATCAATTGGCTGGTTTTACCGCCTAAAAAAAATTGAAAAAAAAATCAAATGGCTGGTTTTAGCGCCCCAAAAAAATTGACCTTAACTTTTTAGATGTTGGACTGTTGGACTACTAATTGCTTGTTTTTTTTTGTTCAACCATTTTTCTTTTGATTTATATTCTAATTAGTTTATAATATTTATTGTTTATATTGGAAGGCTTGTTTTACCGCCTCTTGTTTATTTTATTTGTTTTTGTTGTTTTATTATGATTATTTTTCTTATATTTATTGTTTGAAGTACTTGGCTGGTATTACCGCCTCTTTATTCATGCTTGTTATAATTATTTTTTTTAATGTTATATTTATTGTTTGAAGTACTTGGCTGGTATTACCGCCTCTTTATTCATGCTTGTTATTATTGTTAATATTGCTTATTAGTTGAAGTGTGAATTTTCTAATTTGTTGTATTTTTATTTTGAGCTATTACTTTATCTTTTACATTTCATTTACTTTTATTTGCAATCTTTTTTTTCCTTTCTTTTCATATTTATATAATTGTTATATTATTATTATTATTTTTTTTTCATCATGGCTAATGTTGAAGATATAGAGGGTGAAGGGAGTGTTCAAGGTAATGGACCTCCACAATTCAATGATCAACCTAATTTTCGAACTCTTAGAAAGTATCTTCACCCAGCTGGACAAAGTACACTTTCGTGTATTATCTTGCCTCTGAACCAACAAGCTTTCAATTTGAAACCAGACATGATCCAACTTCTTCCCACATATCATGGTATGGATTCTGAAAATCCATAGATACACATTAAGGACTTTAAAGAGGTATGTAATACTTTTATTGATAGAACATGCACTGAAGAAACTATTCGGCTGAAATTATTCCCATTCTCTCTAAAGGATAAAGCCAAGCTTTGGCTAAACTCCCTGCATCCTAGGTCTATAGGTACATGGAAGGAAATGCAAGCTGAATTTTTGAAAAAATACTTCCCCACTCATAGGATAACAGCCTTACAATGTCAAATGATGAATTTTTCTTGTAGTCTAAATGAGTCATTTCAACAAGCTTGGAAAAGGTTCAAAGACTTGTTAAATGCATGCCCCCACCATGGTTTTGAGATGTGGAGGTTAGTGAGTTTCTTCTATGACTCTCTCACCGTAGATTTTAAAAAGCTAGTGTCAACCATGTGTAATGGTGAGTTTTATGACAAAGAACCAAGTGAGGCCTTTGATTTTTTTGATCAATTGGCTGAAAACACAAAGCAATGGGAGACTTCTCTCCCAGTTCATGTTGAGTCTAGAAACACCATTTCTCATTCAAGTGGGAAGTTTCAATTGAAAGAGACTGATGACCTCAATGCTAGATTAGCCTCATTGGCTAGGAAAGTAGAGTCTCTTGAGATTAAAAAAGTGCATGTCATGAGTGAACAACAAGAGGAAAGTTGTGTTGTTTGTGAGAGTAAAGGGCATAGGACAACTGAGTGTCCTACCATTCCAGCCTTCAAGGAAGTGCTATATGGCCAAACTTCTGATTCAAGTAATGTTAGAAAGTCATTTCCAAACCAAGTAGGCAATCCCTACTTTAAGACCTATAATCCTGGATAGAGGAACCACCCAAATTTTGGATGGAGAAATGAGGGCTCTTCAGTACCTTAAACATTTCAACCTCCACCCCAACCATTTCATGCTCCCACACATAACACATACCAACCACCTCATAAAAGATCCCTAGAGGATACTCTTCAACAATTCATGCAAATGCAAGGAGGAATCAACAATCAAGCTTACTGATTAGTATTCAAAAGTGCATTTTTATCATGGTTTTATATCATCATTTTGCCCTTGAAATGAGCTGAAGTTTTTACATAAGAAAGCTGAGACAATTGCCTAGAACTTTCATGTTTTCAAGTGGCTCTAATTTTGACGTCATCAATGACGTTTTGGGCAGACAAGAGAAGATAAGGATTGTCACCAAGTCAAGGGTTGGCCATCTACTCATCAATTAGTCATCAAATCAATAGTTCCCAATTTTGGCCTATAAAAGGAGGCATTTGCCATGCATTTAGGCATCTTGGTGTCCAGATCAAGATCATGCTCTTGTTTTCTCTCTTTGTATTCTTTATGCTTTGTTTTCATTAATATCAAGTTTATGCCTTTCATTTCCTTTCCTTTCCTTAGTTAACTTTTATGTTCTTATTTTGTTTATCTATTTTTCTTTCTTTCATTATGTCTAGCTAAGTTAATTATGTCAAGGTGAAAAGGTTACACTAATGGTGTAAGAATAAGTATGGTATAAACTTAATATGGACTTTAATGTTTAATACTAACATGTTTCATATTTGTTATCTTGTTCACTCTTTAAGACTTTGCTTGTTAAATGACTAATCTTGATTTATGTTGTATAACAATTGGTACAACAAATGCTTGGCACTTTCATAGCCCATACTATATGGTATAACCAACACCTGAGCTATGAAAAGAACTTGATTTGTTGTTAATATAAGTTATAATCATGAATGCTTGATGAAATTTACAAGTATCAGCATTAATTGAATAAGATGACTAATGTAATTATGTTAACAATCTATAATCTGATTTGAACCTCCTTTATATGTGGTTTCCAATTGAACAATAAGAGTTTATACTATACTTGTTTGACATACCATTAGTGGAACCTCTAACCTTGACATTTGATATTATCACTGCTTAATCCTTACATTAATATTCTATCTCCAAGTTCTCATCATCATCATCATCATCATCTTCTTCTTCTTTTTCTCTATTACTACTACTACTACTACTACTAGTATTATTATTATTATTATTATTGTTGTTGTTGTTGTTATTGTTGTTGTTGTTATTGTTGTTATTATTATTGTTGTTGTTGTATTGTTGTTATTTATAATTTGTACAATAACCTCCCTGTGGTTCGACGCCGGTCTTGCCGGGTTATTTATTACTTTGACACTCCTGCACTTGGGAGAAGACATCAATCTCTTTGTCGTGTCACTTACAAATTCCAAGACTAGACCAATAGGACCTTAGATGACATTCGAAGTCAATTAACTAAGTTGACTCAATCACTAAGCATTCAAGAGAAGGGAAAAATGCCAGCTCAACGAATGCCCAATCCTAGAGGTCAGGTACACATGAGTGAATCTTCACCTAGTGAATCTTCAAACCATGAACAAGTCCAAGCCATCACTACTCTTAGAAGTGGAAAGATTATTGACAAAGGTATAGGTTTTAGGATTCCTACAAGTATTGTGGAGGAGAAATCTAGGGAAAGTGAAGAGGGAATCAAAACACAAGTGACAAATGAGAGTTTGAGTGACAAAGAAGTTGAGATAAATGAGAAAGAGATGAGTGAGAAAGGAGATGATTCAAGAAAAATTGGAGTCAAAGTGAGTGATTTAGAATTTGTTCCTAGAGCACCATTTCCACTAAGGTTAGGGAAACCTAAACAAGATCATATGAACTCAGAAGTCTATGAATTTTTCAATTAAGTGAAAGTTAATATTCCACTCCTTGATGCAACTAAACAAGTTCCATCTTATGCAAAGTTTCTTAAGGATTTATACACAGTCAAAAGGAGATTGAATGTGAAAGAAAGAGCTTTTCTGACTGAACATGCTAGTGCCATCATCCAGTTTAAGACCCCTCCCAAATACAAAGATCCTGGTTGTCCTACCATTTCATGCACTATTGGAAGTCATAAGATAGATCAAGCTTTGTTGGATTTAGGAGCAAGTGTGAATTTAATACCCTACACTGTTTACGAACAATTAGGTTTAGGAGAAATCAAACCTACTCAAATCACCCTTCAATTAGTTGATAGGTCAATCAAGATTCTTAGGGGTATCGTTGAGGATGTGTTGGTCCAAGTAGATAAATTCTACTTTCCTGTTGATTTTGTAGTGTTAGACACTGCACCAATTCAAGGTTCTAATGCTCCTATCACAATCATTTTAGGGAGACCTTTCCTAGCTACATCCAATGCCTTAATTAATTGTAGGAATGGGGTGATGAAATTGTCTTTTAGGAATATGACTGTGGAGATGAACATATTCAATGTCTCTAAACAAATTGGGGAACATGAGGACATTAGAGAGGTAGATTTGATCCAAACAGTTTGTCAAGAACACTTTGAGAGAGTGTGGATCAAGGATACATTGGAGAGAACTTTAATTCATGATGAAAGATTTTGTTCTTTGGAATATGTTGATGAGGAAGTAAACTCGAGACTTATCTAGATCCAATGCCTATTATGTTAATAGGTCCATGGACCCCATCATTTGAGCCTTTGATTTCACCCTATGTGAAAGTTGAGGCATCTCTTATCCAGCCTTATAAACCAGAAAGGAAGCCTTTACCGAGTGATCTTAAGCATGCTTTTCTAGGGGAAGATGAATCATATCCTATTGTGATCTCATCAAAACTTAGCATAGAGCAAGAACAAAAACTTTTGAGAGTCGTGAGAAAACACAAGAAAGCAATTGGGTGGAAAATTACTGACTCGAAAGGAATTAACCCTCTTTTATGTACACATAGAATCTATCTTGAATAAGAGGCTAAATCTGTGAGGCAAATGCAAAGACGATTGAACCCAAACATGAAGGAAGTAATGAGAGGTGAAGTGCTTAAGCTACTTGATGCAGGTATCATTTACCCTATTGCAAACTCAAAATGGGTTAGTCTAACCCAAGTTGCCCTAAAACATCTGGAGTCACAGTAGTGAAGAATGAAAATAATGAGTTGGTACCAACTAGAATCCAAACTGGATGGCGTATGTGCATTGATTATCGTAAATTGAACATGGTGACTAGGAAGGACCATTTTCCGCTTCCATTTTTAGACCAAGTGCTTGAAAGAGTAGCTGGAAGAGCTTTCTATTGTTTTCTTGATGGATACTCAGGTTACAACTAAATTGAGATTTCTTTAGAAGACCAAGAAAAAACCACTTTCACTTGTCCTTTTGGTACCTATGCTTATAGAAGAATGCCTTTGTGTTTGTGTAATGCACCTGCCACTTTTCAAAGGTGTATGATGAGTATCTTTAGTGACATGGTGGAAAATTTTCTGGAAGTTTTCATGGATGATTTTTCAGTTTATGGGGATTCATATGAGTTGTGTCTAATGCATTTAGAAAAAGTCCTTGAAAGATGTGGAGAGAGCAATCTTGTACTCAAATGAGAGAAGTGTCATTTTATGGTGACACATGACATTGTCTTAGGTCACATTGTCTATTTAAAAGGAATAGAGGTAGATAAGTCAAAAGTGGAAATCATTCAAAAATTACCTACCCCTAGGATTGTGAAAGATGTGAGATCCTTTTTAGGACATGCTGGTTTTTATCGAAGATTCATTCATTCTTTTAGTACCATTGCCAAACCATTATGTAACTTGTTGTCACAAGATGTCCAATTTGATTGGACATCAAAATTTCAAGAAGCTTTTGAAAAGCTTAAAGGGTTGTTGACAACTGCACTAATCATGCAAGCTCCTGATTGGTCTTTACCATTTGAACTGATGTGTGATGTTAGTGATTTTGCAATTAGGGCTGTTTTAGGGCAAAAAAAAGACAAGAAACCTCATGTCATATATTATGCTAGCAAGACTTTGAATGATGCTCAATTAAATTACACTACAACTGAAAAAGAACTCTTAGCTGTGGTCTTTGCATTAGACAAATTTAGGTCTTATTTGGTTGGATCTCTTGTTATTATTTTCATTGATCATGCAGCATTGAAATATTTGCTCACAAAACAAGATGCCAAACCATGTTTAATTCGATGGATCCTCCTACTCCCAGAGTTTAACCTTGAAATTCGAGATAAAAAGGGAGTAGAGAATGTAGTGGTTGATCATTTGTCTCGTCTTTCAAGCTATGAGACCATAATTGATGAATGATTAGTACTCAAAAGTGCATTTTTATCATGGTTTTATATCATCATTTTGCACTTGAAGTATCAATAACTCTTTAACTAGAGTACATTTTATAATAATCTATCTAATAATATAAGATACCTTTAATTTATGGTAAATGTCCATTTTAAATGCAGGCCTATCACATAAATGAAAGGATTGATTGATCACTTTAAGAACTTCAATTGCAAAGGCAAAGAGATGATCAAACTTAGAAAAGAGATGTCGGTACAATCCAAATCAAAACACTGTTCGATAATGAGGTCATATCTGGAGCTATAGATCTCAGATTTAGGTCTACTTTATATGGATGGAGAGGTAATACATAGGCCTACAACTTTCATATGGAGCCCAAGATCTAAAAAGGCCATTTTCAAGTCCAAATTGTTGCAACAACAAAGAAGTCTGAATCTGTCCTCCAACCCGAGCACTATTCATTATTTTGGCCATATCTGGAGTTCTAGAAGTCCAAATGAGCTGACGTTTTTACATAAGAAAGCTTAGACAATTTCCTAGAACTTTCATGTTTTCAAGTGGCTCTAATTTTGATGTCATCAATGACGTTTTGGGTAGACAAGAGAAGATAAGGATTGTCACCAAGTCAAGGGTTGGCCATCTACTCATCAATTAGTCATCAAATCAATAGTTCCCAATTTTGGCCTATAAAAGGAGGCATTTGCCATGCATTTAGGCATCTTGGTGTCCAGATCAAGATCATGGTCTTGTTTTCTCTCTTTGTATTCTTTATGCTTTGTTTTCATTAATATCAAGTTTATGCCTTTCATTTCCTTTCCTTTCCTTAGTTAACTTTTATGTTCTTATTTTGTTTATCTATTTTTCTTTCTTTCATTATGTCTAGCTAAGTTAATTATGTCAAGGTGAAAAGGTTACACTAATGGTGTAAGAATAAATATGGTATAAACTTAATATGGACTTTAATGTTTAATACTAATATGTTTAATATTTGTTATCTTGTTTACTCTTTAATACTTTGCTTGTTAAATGACTAATCTTGATTTATGCTGTATAACAATTGGTACAACAAATGCTTGGCACTTTCATAGCCCATACTGTATGGTATAACCAACACCTAAGTTATGAAAGGAACTTGATTTGTTGTTAATATAAGTTATAATCATGAATGCTTGACGAAATTTACAAGTATCAGCATTAATTGAATAAGATGACTAATGTAATCATGTTAACAATCTATAATCTGATTGGAACCTCCTTTATGTGTGGTTTTCAATTGAACAATAAGAGTTTATACTATACTTGTTTGACATACCATTAGTGGAACCTCTAACCTTGACATTTGATATTATCACTACTTAATCCGTACATTAATATTCTATCTCTAAGTTCTCATCATCATCATCATCATCTTCTTCTTCTTCTTTTTCTCTACTACTACTACTATTATTATTATTATTATTATTATTATTATTATTATTGCTGT
>SRLM01001710.1:26423-37485 GCA_015708895.1 Populus ilicifolia | reverse complement strand
CTATTTCATAAAGAACATGCTTGGTATAGTCATGGGAATCTGACTAAAAAAGACCCTGTTTGCTAATTTTTAAGAAAAGTGGATGGGAAGCCTATCCCTGACCCATAAAGAGCATTTAAGCCGTTCTTGGACATAAAGCCAAGGGAAGATGTGAGCCACAATCACAACTACCTGTACATACACATGCTCTTTGTGTCTTTTGGTTTTATTAGTGTGGTTTGTTATTACTTATATTTGTTTTAGTGTGTTTCAGGTTTGTCAGTGTTCGTTATTTCAGGTGATATCTTCTATACTCTATCTTTCTACCTTTAAACATTGAGGACAATGTCTTGTTTTAGTTGAGGGGAGAGGGTAGTAGCTAAAAAAAAAAATTGTGTTTTCTATTTCATAAAGCATGTGCAAAATGGTTGTTACTATGATGATAGAGTAAGGAGAATCTTTTATGCCTCTTGGGACGCATTTTAGTAATCATTCATAACAAGGTCTATCATAATATTTCTTGAAATATTCAGATTTACAAACTCTTACATTGTGATCACTTAAGTCATGTATACTTACTTAACATGTATTCTTAAACCTTAATTTACACACACACACTTCAACATATGATTGTGGGTTGCATATTGGATTATTACATTATTTATGTTCTTTTGTTAAAGGTAACAACTAAGGGAAAGAGATAGTATATAATTAAAAAAAAACAAGAAAAAGAAAAAAAAAGAAAGAAAGAAAAAGAAAAAAAATGATAATAATAAAAATGTAGATAAGTTTGGTTTTGTAGCCTCCCTAACCTAAGCAATTAAGCCCGAAGGGGTGTTTTAACACCTAATACCCTAAAGTCAACTGACTTGGGAGCTATTGGCCCAACGCTTGTTACATGGGTTGAGGAGAAAAGCTTAAGGGAATCAAGCATTGCACTATCTACATATCAGTATCTGCAACCCGAGTTACTAAGCTCGTAGGGGTGTCTTAACACCTAATGCCCTAAGACCAACTGGTTTGGGAGTCATCAGCCGAAAGCTCGTTACATGGGTTAAAGATGCATGGTGTTTTAAATTATATGTATATTAAAAAAAAAAAGAAGACAAAAATTTTGTTTTCTTCCAAGAAAAGCCCCATAATTATGTGTTGATATAATGAGCACAAAAAAAAAGGTTTTTGAATATGTTGTTAAGAGGTATTGAGCAGGTATATAAATATAACGAGAGTTCGTTTATTTGGATAGAGTAATGAAAGTTAAATGATGAATACCTTGCTTTGTGGAATTTGCAAATTGTCTTTCTATTTTAACACTTTGATTACTAGGGACTAGTCATAAGCTAGTTGGGGGTGTGATTAGTTCTCAAAAGTGTATTTTTATCATGGTTTTATATCATCTTTTTGCACTTGAAGTATCAATAACTCTTCAACTAGAGTATGTTTTATAATAATCTATCTAATAATATAAGATACCTTTAATTTATGGTAAATGTCCATTTTAAATGCAGGCCTATCACATAAATGAAAGGATTGATTGATGACTTTAAGAACTTCAATTGCAAAGGCAAAGAGATGATCAAACTTAGAAAAGAGATGTCGGTGCAATCCAAAGCAGAACACTGTTCAGTAATTAGGTCATATCTGGAGCTATAAATCTCAGATTTAGGTCTACTTTATATGGATGGAAAGGTAAGACATAGGCCTACAACTTTCATATGGAGCCCAAAATCTAAAAAGGTCGTTTTCAAGTCCAAATTGTTGCAACAACAAAGAAGTCTGAATCTGTCCTCCAGCTCGAGCAGTGTTCAGTATTTTAGCCATATCTGGAGTTCTAGAAGTCAAAATGAGCTGAATTGTTTACACAAGAAAGCTGAGACAATTTCGTAGAACTTTCATGTTTTCAAGTGCCTCTAATTTTGACGTCATCAATGATGTTTTGGGCAGATAAGAGAAGATAAGGATTGTCACCAAGTCAAGGGTTGGCCATCTACTCATCAATTAGTCATCAAATCAATAATTCCCAATTTTGGCATATAAAAGGAGGCATTTGCCATGCATTTAGGCATCTTGGTTTTCAGATCAATATCATGCCCTTCCTTTCTCTCTTTGTATTTTTTGTAATGTTTATGCTTTGCTTTTATTAATATCAAGTTTATGCCTTTCATTTACTTAGTTAACTTTCATCTTATTTTTGTTCTTATTTTGTTTATTTATTTTTCTTTCTTTCATTATGTCTAGCTAAGTTAATTATGTCAAGGTGAAAAGGTTACACTAATGGTGTAAGAATAAGTATGGTATAACCTTAATATGGACTTTAATGATACTAACATGTTTTATATTTGTTATCTTGTTCACTCTTTAATACTTTGCTTGTTAAATGATTAATCTTGATTTATGTTGTATAACAATTGGTACAACAAATGCTTGGCACTTTCATAGCCCATACTGTATGGTATAACCGACACCTGAGCTATGAAAGGAACTTGATTTGTTGTTAACATAAGTTATAATCATGAATGCTTGATGAAATTTACAAGTATTAGCATTAATTGAATAAGATGACTAATGTAATCATGTTAACAATCTATAATCTGATTGGAACCTCCTTTATGTGTGGTTTTCAATTGAACAATAAGAGTTTATGCTATACTTGTTTGACATACCATTAGTGGAACCTCTAACCTTTACATTTGTTATTATCATTGTTAATCCTTACTTTAATATCTCATCATCATCATCATCATCTTCTTCTTCTCTTTCTTTATTACTACTACTACTACTATTATTATTATCATTATTATTATTGTTGTTGTTGTTGTTGTTGTATTGTTGTTATTTATAATTTGTACAATATCCTCCCTGTGGTTTGACCCCGGTCTTGCCAGGTTATTTATTATTTCGACACTCCTGCACTTGGGAGAAGACATCAATCTTTTTGTCATGTCAATGAATCTCTGATAAATGAACTCTTTGCTGATGAAAATTTATTTTGTGCAGGTACTGTCTCCTACATTGGTTCTCCATGGTATGCTGACATAGCAAATTACCTAGCCATAAGTCAAATTCCTTCTCATTGGTCTAAACTTGACAAACAAAAATTCTTGCGCAATGTGCGCATCTTTTTTTGGGATGACCGCACCTTTTTTTGGGATGACCCCTACCTATTTAAATATTGTCCCGACCAAATTATTAGACGGTGCATCCCTGATCATGAAATTCCAAGTGTCATTAATTTTTGTCATGCATTAGCCTGTGGTGGGTATTTCTCTTCCAAGAAAACCATTGCCAAAATCTTGCACTGTGGTTTTTATTGGCCCACCATGTTTAAAGATGTTCATGCCTTCTGTGTTGCATGTGACCGATGCCAACGACTAGGTAGCCTCACTAGGCGTAACATGATGCCCCTTAACCCCATCCTTGTTTTGGAAATATTTGATTGTTAGGGGATTGATTTCATGGGACCTTTTCCAAGCTCATTTGGTTACCAATTCATCCTTGTAGCTGTTGATTATATGTCTAAATGGGTAAAGGCCATTGCATCTCGAACCAATGACCATCGAGTTGTGGTCAAATTCTTGAAAGAAAATATTTTCTCTGGTTTTGGCATGCCCCGAGCTATGATTAGTGATGGGGGAAAACATTTTTGTAACAAACCCGTTGGGATTTTGATGAGAAAATATGGTGTGATTCATAAGGTTAGTACCCCCTATCACCCACAGACTAGTGGCCAAGTTGAGTTAGCAAATAGGGAGATCAAAAACATTTTAGAGAAAACAGTCAATCCAAATTGTAAAGATTGGTCCTTACGACTAGTTGATACTTTGTGGGCATATTGCACTGCTTATAAGACCTCTTTAGGAATGTTTCCTTATTGGCTAGTTTATGGAAAGCCTTGTCATCTCCCTATTGAGATTGAGCACCGTGCATATTGGGCCATTCGACAATTCAATGACAATGAAAATGAGGTTGGTAAAAATAAAAAGCTTCAATTGGATGAATTAGAGGAGCTGAGAAATGATGCATTTGAAAATGCAAAAATTTCAAAACATAAGATGAAAACTTTGCATGATAAACATTTTCTTAGAAAATCCTTTCATGTTGGTCAAAAGGTTCTCTTGTATAATTCATGATTACATCTTTTTCCTGGGAAGTTGAGGACAAAATGGATTGGTCTATTTGTGATTAAATCCATCTCTAAGCATGGTGCATTTGAGGTAGAAAATCCCAAGAATGGAAATATTTTCAAAGTAAATGGTCATCGATTGAAACCTTATCTTGAAAACGTTGTGGCTGAAGTTGAGACATTGGATCTTGAAGATCCAATATCATTGTAGTATCAGAAGTAATGAGTTTTTATTTTTATTTTTTATTTTTTTCTTCTTTCTTCCATCTCTTATATTTTCTTGTTCATGCATTCAGGACAATGCATTATTTTAAGTTGGGGGGTGTGAGGTTCTTTAAAAAAAAAAAAACTTGCATTCGTATGTGAATGAGACTTGTTTAGGTTCATCATTACATTTTTGGATTCATTATTATGTTGAACATTGCATGCTTTAATTTGGGATAGATAATATCTTATAAAGCAAGATATAACATACTTTTTTTATGATTACTAAAGTACATCTTTCCTTGTAGAAGTTGTGTGAGTTGTTCGATTATGCATAAAAGATGAGTATGATGCTTTACTTGTGATTATCCCTTTTGATCTAGTCCTAAACAAGGTTTAAGTAAGTAGAGTAATAATTATTACACAAATAAATAAATAAATGTTTACAAAGTTCTATCTACTCCAATGTTTTGAGTTGCTCAGTAACTAGGGGTATTCATCACAAATGTTTATCTTTACGTCAAACGGCAGCTTAAAATATGAGTATGCAAAGCACTTTAAGTTTGTGACTTTGTGAGTAACCGGGTGCATTCATCACAAATGTTTGTATTCGCGTCAAAAGGGAAGTGACTACTTAAAGACAAAGAATAAATCATATCTTCAAAAAAAAAAAAAAAAGAAAGAAAAAAAAGGCAAGAAAGAAAAAAAAATATAGATATTCCTCTAGTTGCTACCTTGTTTGTGTTGGTGAGAAGGGAAGATTACAAGTTGAGTTTTTGTATGAATCAATTATGTTGGTTGCACGATACATATGACTGAATTTGGAAATTTTGTATGGACGTTTGATTTAGAGAATGTGAGTATGCTTATTTTTCTTTATTTGCTATTGTGTACACTGAGTTAAAGATACCAATGTTTGCATGATAGGTCCTTCAAGTGTGATGAATCGAGCTTAATTATGATTGTTATTATTATTATTATTATTTTTCAAAGGTTTTATGTTTTGTTTTGCTTGAGGACTAGCAAAATCTAAGTTGGGGGGTGTGATTGTGCATCAAAAGTATCATTAAGTCTCTTATTTTACATATGTATTTATTGTTTTTATTTGGTCTTTTAATAATAATTGATGTGTTTTTTAGTAATGAAGTTTGTTTTAATGTTTCGATAGGTTTTTGGAGCTTAAATGAATTAATTCAAGAAATTCAACATCGGAATTGAGAACAAAGAATTGAAGAGACATTTAGTTGAAGATTGAAGCAAATCTTGGTTGAAATAAATGCTCCAAATTTGTCCCAAAAATCAATTCTATTTCAATTCTAGAAAAGAATATCATATGATTTATTTGAAGCCCAAACTTGCCTTATGTTGTGTGCAAACTTCAACCATTAAACACTCAAGGTTTCAATGTCAATCTTAGCCCAAATAATAAGTACATTTGTATACTTATTTGATGTTCAAATCCAGCCCAAAATCAGCCCCAAATCAGCCCTAAATCAACCCCAAATCAACCTTCAAATCAGCCCAAACACAATCCATGATCTTACATGTCCACACAACAACAATTGATTTATTTTGGGTAATTCATTGATCCAAGAAGGCAAGCACATGGATGGAAAGCTGGAGGGGATATTTTTACATTATTTTGGGTCAAAAAGAAGAAAGAGATAACTCATAAATGAGGAAGAAAAACGTGCACCAAAGTGGTTGCAAAGCTGTCCAGATTTGATGTTTCAGAACACCTTTCGGTGTTTTGTCCATAACTTTTGACTCAGATGTCCAAATGAGCTGTTCTTTAATGATCTGGAAAGGTGACAGAATTGCCTATAAATATGTCTCTAATAGACATCTCGAGAGGAGGCTTGGAAAAGGGTCAAATTGCTGTCCAAAGTTAGAGTCAGATTTGTGTCCGAGTTTTTTCTGAAATTGTGTTGTGTTCTTCTTCATAGATTTCGGTTCTTTAGTTTGTAAAACTTATTATTTCAGTTTGATTCAAGTTATTTCATGTTTGTTGAAGTGTTCTTATATAAAATCATGATTGGCTAATCTCTTTCTTGGATCCAAATCAAGGATGATGGTGATTGAGGTGAGTTCTTTAGGATATGAATGAATCTTAATGTTTATCTTCTTATTTTCTTCATGAATGATTTATTATTGCAAAGAAATTTTAGAAATCATTTAGGTAATGTTATAATCTTGAATTTTTATGCACAAACTTTAGTTTTGGTATAGAGATTGCTTGATTCAATGTCTTACTTAATATGAAAGTACTTGTTCATTCTTAAGCAATAATCAATTTTCATTTTTCTAAACTTCATTGTAATATCTTTCGATCTAATATCGCCATCGTTGATATTAGGTTGAGTTATCTTATATATGTTGAAGAAATCACCAATACATCACCATTAAAATTGATTTGGACCAAGTCTTACTTTTTCTTGTCTTTTAAAATCTATTTACACTTTGTCATCTTTGAAAACAAATCCATCAATTATTTTCAACCAAGTTATTGTTAATTTAATTTCTCTTGAGTTTTTTTTGTTACCTAGCTTAATTTTCAGATCTAGCTCTCTGTGGATATGACCTCGATCTTACCGAGTTAATTGCTACATCGCGCACTCGTACACTTGCGAGTTAAAACAAGCCGATCATAAAAAGTGGTCAAGCATTTAACATAAGTTATAATCATGAATGCTTGACGAAATTTACAAGTATTAGCATTAATTGAATAAGATTACTAATGTAATCATGTTAACAATCTATAATATGATTGGAACCTCCTTTATGTGTTGATTCCAATTGAACAATAAGAGTTCATACTATACTTGTTTGACATACCATTAGTGGAACCTCTAACCTTGCCATTTGTTATTATCACTGTTTAATCCTTACATTAATATTCTATCTCCAAGTTCTCATCATCATCATCATCTTCTTCTTCTCTTTCTTTATTACTACTACTAATACTACTACTATTATTATTGTTATTATTGTTGTTGTTGTTGTTGTTGTTGTTGTTGTTGTTGTTGTATCATTGTTATTTATAATTTGTACAATAACCTTCTTGTGGTTTGACCCGGGTCTTGCCGGGTTATTTATTACTTCGACACTCCTGCACTTGGGAGAAGACATCAATCTTTTCATCGTGTGACTGTCGAATAATATGGTTATATCAAATACCCCCACACTTAGCTCTTGCTCATCCTCGAGAAAGGATAAATAAAATTAATTTGAAAATAACCATGATCAATCTCTTAATCTCCCATCAATGTCCAAAAGTACAAGCATTATAAATAAGAATATAATAAAAAATGATAAAATAATTTTTTTTTATGAATTTGTTTACATGCAAACTTAAAAATTCAATCAATTGTCAAGATTTAAATGAAATCTATGTCATGCCAAAGTGATAGGTCCTCTCATTGATACACACTCCAACATTCATGTGTTTAGGGTTTATGTGTTTAAATCTCTCAAATTCAATTAAAGAATATGTTCTACCATAAGCTTTCTTTTCAATCTCATCTCCATTACTAACATATTACAAACAATGCATGAATCAAAAGGTCTTATTTTCTGTTTGTAATGGGGCTAAGTTTAAGGTGAGGTAAAAGAGAGTAAAAGAAAAGGTTCAAATCAAATATTTTTTTCTTTTTTTTTTGTAATTTTGCCCATCTTTTCATCAAGCATCACTTCTTCTATCTTTTCACAGAATTTCCAACCATAATTCCATGAAGTATCACAAATACATGCTCTACTAATCCTTGGCCAGGGGAAAAGAAAAATATATATAAAGTTAAGGCTTATACATGGATAAAGCAAAGAAAAGATAAACAAGCTCAAAAGGGGCTCACTAAGGATAATATACTTTAGGCTGGCTTTTTGGTTCAAGTGCTTTAAAATTCCTATTGCCTTTATCATCTTCATGTATATTTGTAATGGAATATAATCTCAATAAGATATGAAGCAAGTTCTAGATATACATATCATTGAAAGAATGCACACTCAAAGAATACAATGTTGAAGGCTCAAAAACTTATAACATTATAAAATCAACATGGCATATTCTCAAAGTCAGTCCCTAAACCAATTAAACCTTAAAATTTACATGCATACTATTTCATTTGATTTATATCTTCATCTATCTCAATTAATTCTCATACATACTACTCATATTCTCAAAAACCAATAGGAGTTAAAAAGATCAAACATAATTTTTTTTTAAGAACAACAAAGAAAACTAAAATAAAAAAAATAAAAATTCTTCCAATACCCCCACACTTAAAACACAACATTGTCCTCAATGTTGAAATAAAAGCAAAGGAACATAAGAGAATGACAGAAAATCAATTAAAATATAAAAAAATAAAAGATAAGGAAAAAAAAAGTAAATTTGATTTTTCTTTGTATGTGCTGGGTTGCCTCCCAGTAAGCGCTTTTCTTTTATGTCATTGGCTTGACATGTGGCATGCTCATTCTTCATAGATTGGTTCAGCTAACTCTACAAAAGCGGTGAGTTCTACCGTCCAACCTTCATAGAAAGGTTTCAAATGATGTCCATTGACCTTGAGTACTTTGCTGGTTTCTAAACTTGTAATTTCAACTGCATCATAAGGAAAAATATTAGAAACAACAAAGGGTCCAATCCAACGAGAGCGCAATTTTTCAGGAAAAAGTTTCAGACACGAATGATAAAGAAGGACTTTGTCTCCAACATGAAATTCCTTTCTTGTAAGCATTCAGTCAAGAAGATTCTTAGTCTTTTCTTTGTAAATCCTTGCATTCTCATAAGCAACATTTCAAATTTCTTCCAACTCTTGCAGTTGCAATTTTCTTGCAATCCCAACAACATCATAATCCATGTTGCATTGTTTAATGGCCCAAAAAGCTTTGTGTTCAAGCTCCATCGATAGATGACATGCTTTCCCATAAATCATTCTAAAAGGTGACATTCCTATAAGTGATTTATAAGTAGTTCTATAAGCCCAAAGTGCATCTCCAAGGCGTAGACTCCAATCTCGTTGGTTAGGTTGCACTGTTTTCTCCAAAGTGGACTTGATTTCTCGATTGGAAATTTAAGATTGGTTATTCATTTGCGGATGATATGTTGTGGATGTTCGATGAGTCACATGATAGTTGCGTAGCAATGCTTTCATGGAACGATTGCAGAAATGAGTGCCATGATCACTGATGATAGCTTTAGGGATGCCAAACCTATCAAATATATGAGTCCTGACAAATCTAAAACAACCTTAGCATCATTAGTTCGTGTGGCTTTCGCCTCAATCCATTTGGACACATAATCAACAGCAAAAAGAATATAAAGATTTCCAAAAGAAGAAGGAAATGGACCCATAAAGTCAATACCCCAAACATCAAAAATTTCACTTACAAGAATATTTGTTAAAGGCATTTGATTTTTATGAGTGATATTACCTGTTCTTTGGCATTTTTCACATGATTTGCAGAAGTGATATGTATCTTTAAAAATAGAAGGCCAATAGAAACCATTTTCAAGTACCTTGTGGGCTGTTCTTTTTGCTCCAAAATGCCCACCACAAGAATGAGAATGACAAAAAGTGAGAATGGAATGAAATTCATCCTGTGGTACACATCTCCTTAGTACTTGATCCACATAAAATTCCCACAAGTAAGGAGTATCCTAAAAATAATATTTAGCATTAGCTCGTAACTTGTCCAATAGAATCCAAACTAGATGGCGTATGCGCATTGATTATCGTAAATTGAACATGGTGACTAGGAAGGACCATTTTCCGCTTCCATTTTTAGACCAAGTGCTTGAAAGTGTAGCTGGAAGAGTTTTCTATTGTTTTCTTGATGGATACTCAGGTTACAACGAAATTGAGATTTCTTTAGAAGACCAAGAAAAAACCACTTTCACTTGTCCTTTTGGTACCTATGCTTATAGAAGAATGCCTTTTGGTTTGTGTAATGCACCTGCCACTTTTCAAAGGTGTATGATGAGTATCTTTAGTGACATGGTGGAAAATTTTCTGGAAGTTTTCATGGATGATTTTTCAGTTTATGGGGATTCATATGAGTTGTGTCTAATGCATTTAGAAAAAGTCCTTGAAAGATGTGAATAGAGCAATCTTGTACTCAATTGGGAGAAGTGTCATTTTATGGTGACACATGGCATTATCTTAATTGTCTCTTCAAAAGGAATAGAGGTAGATAAGTCAAAAGTGGAAATCATTCAAAAATTACCTACCCCTAGGACTGTGAAAGATGTGAGATCCTTTTTAGGACATGCTGGTTTTTATCGAATATTCATTCATTCTTTTAGTACCATTGCCAAACCATTGTGTAACTTGTTGTCACAAGAAGTCCAATTTGATTGGACATCAAAATGTTAAGAAGCTTTTGAAAAGCTTAAAGGGTTGTTGACAACTACACCAATCATGCAAGCTCCTGATTGGTCTTTACCATTTGAACTAATGTGTAACGCTAGTGATTTTGCAGTTGGGGCTGTTTAAGGGCAAAGAAAAGACAAGAAACCTCATGTCATATATTATGCTAGCAAGACTTTGAATGATGCTCAATTGAATTACACTACAACGGAAAAAGAACTCTTAACTGTGGTCTTTGCATTAGACAAATTTCAGTCTTATTTGGTTGAATCTCTTGATATTGTTTTCACTGATCATGCAACATTGAAATATTTGCTCACAAAACAAGATGCCAAACCACGTTTAATTTGATGGATCCTCCTACTCCAAGAGTTTAACCTTGAAATTC
>SRLM01001710.1:0-25278 GCA_015708895.1 Populus ilicifolia | reverse complement strand
AGATAATATCTTATAAAGCAAGATATAGCATACTTTTTTTTAAGATTACTAAAGTACATTTTTCCTTGTAAAAGTTGTGTGAGTTGTGTGATTATGCATAAAAGATGAGTATAATGCTTTACTTGTGCTTATCCCTTTTGATCCAATCCTAAACAAGTTTTAAGTAAATAGAGTAATAATTATTACACAAATAAATAAATAAATGTGTACAAAGTTCTATCTACTCCAATGTTTTGAGTTGCTCAGTAACTAGGGGTATTCATCACAAATGTTTATCTTTACGTCAAACGGCAGCTTAAAATATGAGTATGCAAAGCACTTTAAGTTTGTGACTTTGTGAGTAACCGGGTGCATTCATCACAAATGTTTGTATTCGCGTCAAAAGGGAAGTGACTACTTAAAGACAAAGAATAAATCATATCTTCAAAAAAAAAAAGCAAGAAAGAAAAAAATATATAGATATTTCTCTAGTTTGCTACCTTGTTTGTGTTGGTGAGAAGGGAAGATTACAAGTTGAGTTTTCATATGAATCATTTATGTTGGTTGCACGATACATATGACTGAATTTGGAAATTTTGTATGGATGTTTGATTTAGAGAATGTGAGTATGCTTATTTTTCTTTATTTGCTATTGTGTACACTAAGTTAAAGATACCAATGTTTGCATGATAGGTCCTTCAAGTGTGATGAATCAAGCTTAATTATGATTGTTATTCTTCTTTTTATTTCAAAGGTTTTATGTTTTGTTTTGCTTGTTGGGGGGTGTGATTGTGCATCAAAAGTATCATTAAGTCTCTTTTTTACATATGTATTTATTGTATTTATTTGGTTTTTTTTATAATAATTGATGTGCTTTTTAGTAATGAAGTATGTTTTAATGTTTCGATAGGTTTTTGGAGCTTAAATGAATTAATTCAGGAAATTCAACATCAGAATTCAGAACAAAGAATTGAAGAGACATTTAGTTGAAGATTGAAGCAAATCTTGGTTCAAATAAGTTCTCCAAATTTGTCCCAAAAATCAATTCTATTCCAATTCTAGAAAAGAATATCATATGATCTATTTCAAGCCCAAACTTGCCTTATGTTGTATGCAAACTTCAACCATTAAACATTCAAGGTTTCAATGTCAATCTTAGCCTAAATAATAGGTATATTTTGTATACTTATTTGATGCTTAAATTCAGCCCTAAATCAGCCTTAAACTCAGCCCAAAATCAGCCCTAAATCAACCTTCAAATCAGCCCAAAAACAACAATCCATGATCTTACATGTCCACACAACAACAATTGATTTATTTTGGGTAATTCATTGATCCAAGAAGGCAAGCACATGGATGGAAAGTTCGAGGGGATATTTTTACATTTTTTTGGGTCAAAAAGAAGAAAGATATAGCTCATAAATGAGGAAGAAAAACGTGCACCAAAGTGGTTGCAAAGCTGTCTTGATTTGATGTTTCAGAACACCTTTCAGTGTTTTGCCCATAACTTTTGACTCAGGTGTCCAAATGAGCTGTTCTTTAATGATTTGGAAAGGTGACAGAATTGTCTATAAATATATGTCTAATAGACATCTCGCGTAGAGGCTTCTAAAAGGGGCGAATTGCTGTCCAAAGTTAGAGTCAAATTTGTGTCCGAATTTTTTCTGAAATTGTGTTGTGTTCTTCTTCATAGATTTCGGTTCTTTAGTTTGTAAAACTTATTATTTCAGTTTGATTCAAGTTATTTCATGTTTATTGAAGTGTTCTTATATAAAATCATGATTGGCTAATCTCTTTCTTGGATCCGAATCAAGGATGATGGTGATTGAGGTGAGTTCTTTAGGATATGAATGAATCTTAATGTTTATCTTCTTATTTTCTTCATGAATGATTTATTATTGCAAAGAAATTTTAGAAATCATTTAGGTAATGTTATAATCTTGAATTTTTATGCACAAACTTTAGTTTTGGTATAGAGATTGCTTGATTCAATGTCTTACTTAATATGAAAGTACTTGTTCATTCTTAAGCAATAATCAATTTTCATTTTTCTAAACTTCATTGTAATATCTTTCGATCTAATATCGCCATCGTTGATATTAGGTTGAGTTATCTTATATATGTTGAAGAAATCACCAATACATCACCATTAAAATTGATTTGGACCAAGTCTTACTTTTTCTTGTCTTTTAAAATCTATTTACACTTTGTCATCTTTGAAAACAAATCCATCAATTATTTTCAACCAAGTTATTGTTAATTTAATTTCTCTTGAGTTTTTTTTTGTTACCTAGCTTAATTTCCAGATCTAGCTCTCTGTGGATATGACCTCGATCTTACTGAGTTAATTGCTACATCGCACACTCGTGCACTTGCGAGTTAAAACAAGTCGATCATAAAAAGCGGTCAAGCACCTTTCTTTGCAAAAGTACTTTTACCTATTCCAGGCATGTGTGAAATGAAGGAATTAGAGGACTCACCTGATAATCGGACCTTTGCTTCAATCAACCAGCGAATATCTTCAGGAATTCCATGATTCATTAAGAACCTCAATCTTGTACATCTAGCACTGTAAATTTTTGTAATTACATTCTGAGATAGAGTAGGAAAATACTTTTTCAATTTTTCAAGATTAGTGTCCATTTTCAAATGAGAATTGAAAAAGAGATTCAAAGAATTGTACAAATATATACGTAGATATCAGCTATTATGGGAAATTAAAATAACTAACTTAAGTTAGAGTACCGTTGTCCGCCATTTGACTGGGGTGAGAAAAACTAGCAAAAATCACTCAAAAAGAAACACAAAAACAATTTAAAAAAAATACAATAATCAACCTTTATCTACAAGATCATTCAAACCAGTTAATTCATTTTCACTAGGAAAATTATCAAGGTAAGCTTTCATACGATGTCCATTTTCCTCAAAAACATTGTTATTCATTGAATTCTCAATATCACAGGCCCTATAAGGATTGCTCCATCTTGATATTAACTCTTTAGAGAATGCATAGAGTTGAGAATTATAAAATAAAACTTTTTGACCAGTATCAACTTCTTGACAATTTTCACAAGTTTTGCAGTATACATATGTGTCCTTGAATATGGTGGGCCAATAAAATCTAGTTTGAAAGATTTTTATTGCTATCTTTTTTAATGAGAAATAACTTCCACATGCTTTAGAATGACAAAGTTTAATGACACTACTTGCCTCATTATCGGGAATGAATCTTTGAAATATTTGATCAGGACAATATTTGAATAAGTTAGGATCATCACGATAAAAGTTCTTCACTTTGTTCAAAAACTTTTCTTTGTCTTGGGTACTCCAATTAGTTGGCAAATCTCCTAAAGCAAGAAAATTGATATTTTTGTCATACCAAGGCATTGGACTAAGAGAAAGTAAGGATTCATCAGGAAAGTAATTATCAATTAGTGTGATGTCAGATGTCGAATTTGTTGTCACTTTCGACAAAAGATCCACATCAACATTTTTGATGTGTTTTTCATCCGTGAATTTATTCTTAGAATAAATCATTTGCAAATCTTTAGATTCATCCAACTCATTTTTACTTAAAGTAGACTCAAGTTGATCATAAACTAACTCGTCAATATGATCTACTTCTTGTAAATCATCATCATCTTTAAGTTGCTTGCAAATGTTGAAAATATTCATCTCCAATGTCATGTTTCCAAATGATAGCTTCATGAGTCCATTCCTACAATTAATCAATGCGTTAGAAGTTGCAAGAAATGCACATCCTAAAATAACAAGAAATGAATTACATGTTTCAACAGGTTTTGTGTCCACGATTACAAAATCCACATGATAAATGAATTGATCGACTTGTACTAACATTTCTTTGACTATTTCTCTAGGCACTTTTATAGATCTATTGGCAAGTAAAAGAGTTATAGAAGTTGGTTTTCACTAACCTAGATTAAGACTTTGAAAAACTGAATATGGAAGTAAATTCACACTAGCTCCAAGATCAAGTAAGGCTCTTTCAATTTTATATTCTCCAATAAAGTAAGAAATTGTAAGACAACCAAGGTCTTTATATTTCAAAGCATTATTGTTCTGAAGAATAACACTTACTTGTTCAGCTAAAAAGGCTTTCTTTATCACATTTAATTTCCTCTTCACAATGCATAGATCTTTCAAAAATTTAGCATAGAAAGGAACCTGTTTAATATACTGATCCTTACCTATTTGAAAGTTTCAAAGATTTAAGAGTTGTGATTGAGTTTCCTTTATTTGGTCATGGCTTAAGGAAATGAAAGTATTGATGAGGAATCAGTTATTTCTTTGCAATTTTTAGATTCAATCCCTTCCTTACCCTTAGAGATTGACTCATCATCTTTCGCACAAGGTTCAAGAGTGGGTTTTTTAATAACCTTACCACTACGAAGAGTAGTGACTTATTTGACTTGATCCATGTGTTGGCTTGCATAACTACTTGCATTTGCATTGTATTAACCCTTTTGATTTTTCTGTGGTTGAGATGGAAACTTACCTTTCTCTTGAAAACTGAGAGCAGATGTCAATTTTGAAAGAGTATCTTTAAAATCTATAATGTTTTGAGCAATTGATTGTCTCTTGCTTTTCAATGAATGCTTGTAATGTTTCCTCAAGATTTCTTCTAGGAGGTGGCGCATAAGGAGATGCATATCCATGAGAATTTTGAAAATTATGGTGTGCTTGAAATGGTGGTTGTGAAGTTTGTGCATTGTTGTTCTCACTCTTCTAACTGAAATTTGGGTGATTTTTCCAACCAGGGATGTATGTTTGTAAGTATAGGTTGTGGTTGACCCTTCGAAAACTATTTAAAGCATAGGCTTATTCATGGAGACATTCCTTAAAAGAAGGTAAGGTTGGACAACTATTGGTTGAGTGTTCATTTGTTTTGCATATTTGACACATAATGTTTTAAATAGATTTTAATTGACCACTTTTTTTCAATTCTAGTGCCTCGACTTTTCTAGCTAAAGATGCAAACTTGGCTTGAAGGAGATGATCTTCCCTAAGGTTGTACATACCTCCATAGATGTATGAGGTTGAGTTTTACTCGGTGCCTCATAAGTACTCATAGTGTTCTAATTTTGAGCATTTTCAACTGACAAGTCCAAGTAGTCCATTGCTTTATCAGGGTCTTTATCTTTAAAAGTTCCATCGCACATCAATTCAACCATTTATCTATCTCTGGGTGTTAAGCCTTCATACAAATGTGAAACCAATCTCCGTGTTTCAAAACCATTATGAGGGCAAGTATTAAATAAGTCTCAATACTTATCCTAATATTAGTAAAATATTTCTCCTAGTTTTTAAGTGAAAGTAGTGATTTGTCTTTTGAAAGAGTTTGTTCTGTAAGATGAGAAAAACTTCTTTATAAATTATTGTTGCATTTCATCCCTATGCATGATGGTGCACTTCTTTTTATGGGATTCATGTGGTCTCTAAGTGTTCTAGCACGATTAATCTCATTATTCTCATTATGAAGTGATTGATTATCTTATTCGACAATATTTTCTAAAAATAATGAGGATACCCTACAAACTCTACCACTTGATGTATGTGACCATACTCTTATGCACCTCTAGGAATAGAATAAAAGGAAGAAGAAAACAAAAGAAAAGGAAACAAGAGAAAAGAAACAAAATTATATATAAGAAAAGTGAAAAGAGAAAATAAAATAAATACTATAATTTGTACAAGAACTTACATTCCTAGCAACGACGCCAAAAACATGACATGACTAGAAGATTAATGTCTTCTCCCAATTGCAGGAGTATCAAAGTAATAAATAACCCAGCAAGATTAGGGTGTAACCATTGGGAGGTTAATTGCATAAATTATAAATAACAATGATAAACAACAACAATAATAATAACAACTACAATAGTAATAATAGCAATAATAGCACTAATAGTAGTAATATTAGTAGTAGTAGTAGTAGTAATAATAATAATAATAATAAGGAAAAAGAAGGAGAAGAAGAGAAGAAAATGAGAACCTTAAGATGGAATATTAATGTAAGAATTAAACAATGATAGTAACAAATGTCAAGGTTAGAGGATCCACTAATGGTATGTCAAACAAGTATGATGTAAACTCCTATTATTCAATTGGAAAACACACACAAAGGAGGTTCCAATCTGATTATAGATTGTTAACATGATTACATTAGTCATCTTATTCGATTAATGCTAATACTTGTAAATCTTGTCAAGCATTCAAGATTATAACTTATGTTAACAACAAATCAAGTTCCTTTCATAGCTTGGGTGTCGGTTATACTATATAGTATGAACTATGAAAGTGCCAAGCATTTGTTGTACCAAGTGTTATACAACATAAATCAAAATTAGTCATTTAACAAGCAAAGTATTAAAGAGTGAATAAGATAACAAATACAAACATGTTAGTATCAAACATTAAAGTCCATATTAAGTTTACACTATACTTATTCTTACACCATTAGTGTAATCTTTTAACCTTGACATAATAAACATAGCTAGACATAATGAAAGAAAGAAAAATAAATAAACAAAATAAGAACATAAATAAGATAAAAGTTAACTAAGTAAATGAAAGGAAATGAAATGCATAAACTTGATATTAATGAAAGCAAAGCAGAAAGAATACAAAGAGAGAAAACAAGAGCATGATATCTTATATTATTCGATATATTATTATAAAACATGTTTTAGTTAAGGAGTTATTGATACTTCAAGTGCAAAATGATGATATAAAACCTTGATAAAAATGTACTTTTAAGTACTAATCAAACTTCCCCAAAGTAATTTCAAATGAAAAGCTCCTTGGGTAAGTAGTTCATCTTACCTCATTAGTTGCAACAACAAAGCATGTGTCCTATTAATTGGCTTGAATGGTTATGTTAGCTATACACCCTCATTGGTGGCCAGATAGGTTGGAGGAGTATAATATATGCCAAGAACTTGGGGGTTAGCCGAATATACCTCTCCATTTAAAGAAGTTAGCTCTTTGAATAAGTTAGACATCAGAAATGATTGGAAGCAGCTTATTTTAGTCTATAAAGAAGAACTTCGAAAAGAGTTCTCAGTTAGCTCTAATTATTCAATATGGAGGAGTGGTAGTTCATTGAAAATACTTCAAGAGGCAAAAGAGCTAGGGGGAACCCAAGATAGGTCATTTGTGACATTGGAGCTCAAAAGAAAAAGGGTCAATAATGAAGGAGATCTCCGAGAAGAACTGGATAAACTAAGGATTGAGCTTGGCAAAAGTAAGAATCATCAGAAATTCCTAGAGAACCAACTCTTGAAAGAAGATGAGATGAAAGCCACTTTAGATCAAAAGTTAAAAGAAAAGGATGAGAAAATTGATAGGTTAAGAAAGAACCAGCACGAAGCAAATAAGCAACTAGAAAAAGGGAAGGTCAGGTATAATGAGTTGGTAATGATGAAGCAAGAATATGAGACTCTAAGAATGGTCTCAGAAGCTAGAAAGTTTGCTGACGAAGAGACCATAGCTTCTCTAAAGGAAGAAAGGGACTGATATAAATCAAAATGGGAAATTAAAAAAGGAAAGAATAGATTGGCTGACCTCACCATTGAAGAAGAAAGAAGTTTAAGAACTCAATATCAGGTCCAAGCTGATGATGAGAGAGAGGCAAAGAGGATAACTGAATCAAATATGAAGGAATACCTAGACAAAATAAATTGTATGAGAAACTGAGTTTCTATATTACAAGCTGAGCTTGAGTCCTAAGAGGGAAAAGTAAAGAATATGTAAGAACAGTATGAGGAATGGCAAAACACTAAGGTAGCCAAGCTTTATATGAAGAAGGAGGGATTGCAAAGGGACAAAAAGTAGATTCAGCAATTTCAAAAGATGGTTCAAATTTTGGAGACAAACAATGAAGCATTAGCTACTAGTAGTGGAGCACTGCTTCAAGATAACACCTTGTTCCATTATAAGATCGAACAGACTAACAGGCTGATTGACATGGTGGCTAGAAAGGCAGATGAGCTACAAATGAAGGTTATCAGGATTGCCAACAATCATCGTAGATATAAAAAGTATTTGGATGAAGTTTCCTCTTTCATCAAGAATGTGGCCAATAAAGGAACATCATTTAAATAAAGGCACTTTGTATGAACCATTTGTATTAAGCCTACTATTAAGCTTTGACAATGTACAAAATTTAATCAGTCAAAGGACTTGGATAAAACCTCTTTGAGTACATTAGACTTTGTATTTTACTTGTATTTAAAGGAAGTCATGGATTAGCTTTCAATCTTTATAACACACATGCATATGACAGGTCAAAATATAGGTCCCCAAAGAGTCTACAACACTCGACTTCGAGCAAGGAATATGGAAGATGAAGTGCGTGCTTATCGCAAGTCTCATTTCTAAGAACAATTGGATTCTCTAAAAGATAGTGTGGCTCGTCTCATTAGCTTACTCGAGTAAGCCCTAAGGAATGCCTCTAGAGAAGGCCTTTTAACCTGACTTGCTACTCTCCCGTCACTCCAACCTGAAGAAATAATAGGAGAACATGCACAACAGCCCTGACACAATCTAGCATTTGTACAATCAACCACACCAGCACCAACACCTATAGTCACAAATGCATTCGCTAATAAATCCCACAAAACCAAGCCATCTGATGACAATGATCAAGATAATATGGCAACACTTGAGGCTAGAATTAGGGCTATTAAGGGAGTAATTTATATGACCCAGTATGAGCTGTAGAAATATGTCTAGTCCCTAATGTGGTGGTACCCAAGAAGTTTTGAGTTCCTAAATTTATCAAATATATGGGAACTTAATGCCCTGTTACCCATCTCAGATCTTATTGCAATAAAATGACAGAAGTAATACATGATCAGAAATTACTAATGCACTTCTTCCAAGATAGTTTGAGTGGGGTGGTGTTGAGCTGGTATATGAGGTTAAATAATGCCAAGATCCATACATGGAAGGACCTCGTAGATGCTTTCATCAAGCAATACAAATATAATATGGATATTGCTCCTGACAGAACCAGCCTGTCTAATCTGGAGAAGAGAGATAAAGAAAGCATAAGGAAGTATGCCTAGAGATGGAGAGATTTGGTAGCACAGGTACATCCCCTCTTCTAGAAAAGGAAATGGTTGCTCTGTTTGCTAACACACTAAAAGCACCCTATTATAAACACGTGATGGGTAGTTCAACTCAACAATTCACTGATGTTGTGGCTGTAGCAGAACAAATAAAGCAGGGAGTAAAGAGTGGGAGAATCCTTGCACCCGTGGAGAAAAGAGGTTTTAGAGTAAAAAAAAGAGAGATTGATCATATTGAAAGTAGTTATAAAAGCAAGAAAAGCCAATTCCAAAAATATAATGCTCAGTCCTCTTCACCCCAAGTTGCCAACACCAATTTCAACTTGTTGATCCCAGCCAAAAAACTTGAACCCCAAAACCACCAAGCAAAAAACCAAGCCGAAAGTTTTCTGAAAAACAACTACCAAAGAACCTAAGAACAATTACCTCCATTACCATTACCCTTAAATGAAATGTACCAAAAGTACTAAGCATCGGACAAGTAGCCCTCTTACCTTTAACGCCCATACAACCACTTTACCCTAGTTGGTACAAGCCGGATCTCACCTGCGGATACCATATTGGTATAGCTGGATATAGTATCCATACTTGTAATGCTTTTAAGAGAAAACTTTTGCAATTAATCAAAGTGGGGTGGATAACCTTTGAAGATGCCTTTGATGTGACTACGAATGCTCTACCCAATCATGCTTCAGCTAGTGGGTCTGTGAACATGTTAGAAGTAGAACACGCGGAAAGCTTAAATGTGCCAATGGATAGGATCTATCAAATGATGGTAGATGCAAAATACAGAGAACGTAGTGAAAGGTGTTGTATGTGTCATAATATAGAAGACCATATGATCAGCCAGTGCGAGGGCTTTCATAAAAAAGTAATGCAACTGATGAGACGTGGGTTGTTGCAAATTGAGAAAGCAATAGATGAAGAAGTTTTCATGATGGAGGCACCGAATAAAGAGGTGTGCCGAGTACAATTTGCTACGAGAAGGCCACCCAAATTGATTTTAACCAAACCAGTGGTGGCACAAAAAGGGGATTATAGTGCTTTGCCTCATGGCTATGGGTATTATTTTGAAAGCACTTAGTCACCACCTATTTTTCAAGCGAAAATTAGAGGATTAACTCACAGCGGCAGATGTTTCACTCCAGAAGAGCTGGAAAAACAAAGAAAGGCTATGGGTAAAGAGGGGGTTGATGTGGCTGAGGAAATAAACAATCTTGTCATGGAAGAAGAAACCAATGAATTCTTAAAGTTGATGAAACATAATGAATACAATGTTGTTAAACAGCTTAAAAAAACTCCAGCAAGAATATCACTGTTGTCTCTAATTCTAAGCTTCGAACCACACAGAAAGGCTCTGCAAAAGGTATTGAATAAAACATATGTTCCCCAAGACATCAATCAACAAGCCATGGAACATTTAGTGGGAAGAATCCAGGCCTCAAATTCGTATACTTCATCGAAGATGAATTGGGTCCCGATGGTACTAGGCATAACAAGCCACTATACATTACAGTACGTTGTAAGGACATTTTGATTAGAAAGGTGCTCATCAATAATGATTCTACATTAAATATCCTACCAATGCATACGTTAAAAGAGATGTCTATCGATGAGTCGCACATGAAACCTAACACCTTAATGACCAAAGCATATGATGGTTTGCCAAGACAGATAATTGGGACCTTAGAGGTGGAACTATATATAGGGCCATATATGTTCTTGATAACACTACAAGTTGTGGATATCCACCCATCTTACAACATATTATTAGAGAGGCCATGGATTCATGCAGTTGGAGCAGTGGCTTCTTCATTGCACCAATGTTTAAAGTATGTCATGAATGGAATGCTGATAACTATCAAAGTTGAAGAGACAGTTTCCATGATTAAAAATGTGGTTGTACCCTTTATTAAAGTAGAAGATTGTAGAGATGGGAATGTTCATGCATTTGAAATCGTGAATGCAGAATGGGTTCCTGAAGGTGCAGTGCTGAGAAAGCCTAGAATTCCCGAAACAACAAAGATGGCTACCAAATGCTTCCTAAAGAATAGGGCTCCTTTTCAATGTAATCCTAAGACTAGAATGCCTGGATTGATCAAGCTAAGTATGAAAATCAAAGATTTGAGCTTGGATATAAGCCTTAGAAAGATGACTACAAATGAGTCTCTCAGATTAAAAGAGAGGCAAGAATGGTGAGAATTGATGGAAGAGAGCCAGAAGAGGAGGCACTTGTCATCCCACCACTCCAGGTATCTTTCCTAAGCGCTACAGAAGTGATTAGATCTAGCATAATGAATCTACAAATCAATACCCTGGAAAGCCAAGAAGAAAGACGGGTAGAGGGAGCAAATTTAGGAGTAAAGGATGAAGTTCTGCCGTAACTTCCCATTCACACTATTGATGAACCTCTTGCCAGATTCATCACATGAAAATTAGCTAAAGAAGAGTTGTACTAGAACTAGAAGATGGAACCTGTTCCTATTGTGTTTAAAAAGTAATTGTTCTTGTTTGATCATGCTTAGACCTGTTTTGCCTTGTTTGGACTTGCGCTAGTCTTGTCGGCATTTTAGCCCATTATGTCACCAAATTGTTGATTAGTACTCAAAAGTGCATTTTTATCATGGTTTTATATCATCGTTTTGCACTTGAAGTGTCAATAACTCCTTAACTAAAGTATGTTTTATAATAATCTATCTAATAATATAAGATACCTTTAATTTATGGTAAATATAAATTTTAAAGGCAAGCTTATCAGATAAATGAAAGGATTGATTGATGACTTTAAGAACTTCAATTGCAAAGGCAAAGAGATGATCAAACTTAGAAAAGAGATGTCGGTGCAATCCAAATTGAAACACTGTTTGGTAATTGGGTCATATCTGAAGCTATAAATCTCAGATTTAGGTCTACTTTATATGGATGGAAAGGTAAGACATAGGCTACAACTTTTCTATGGAGCCCAAGATCTAAAAAGGCCATTTTCAAGTCCAAATTGTTGTAACAACAATGAAGCCCGAATCTGTCCTCGAGCCCAAGTATTGTTTAGTATTTTGGCCATATCTAGAGTTCTAGAAGTCAAAATGAGCTAAATTTTTTACACAAGAAATCTGAGACAATTTTCTAGAACTTTCATGTTTTCAAGTGGCTCTAATTTTGACATCATCAATGACGTTTTGGGCAGACAAGAGAAGATAAGGATTGTCACCAAGTCAAGAGTTGGCCACCTACTCATCAATTAGTTATCAAATCAATAGTTTCCAATTTTGGCCTATAAAAGGAGGCATTTGCCATGCATTTAGGCATCTTGGTGTCCAGATCAAGATCATACTCTTATTTTCTCTCTTTGTATTTTTTGTAATGTTTATGTTTTGCTTTCATTAATATCAAGTTTATGCCTTTCAATTCCTTTCATTTGCTTTGTTAACTCATATCTTATTTATGTTATTATTTTGTTTATCTATTTTTCTTTCTTTCATTATGTCTAGCTGAGTTAATCATGTCAAGGTGAAAAGGTTACATTAATGGTGTAAGAATAAGTATGGTATAAACTTAATATGGACTTTAATTTTTGATACTAACATGTTTTATATTTGTTATCTTGTTCACTCTTTAATACTTTGCTTGTTAAATTACTAATCTTGATTTATATTGTATAACATTGGGTACAACAAATGCTTGGCACTTTCATAGCCCATACTGTATGGTATAACCAACACCTAAGCTATGAAAGGAACTTGATTTGTTGTTAACATAAGTTATAATCATGAGTTTATACTATACTTGTTTGACATACCATTAGTGGATCCTCTAACCTTGACACTGTTTGTTATTATTGTTTAATCCTTACTTTAATTTTTCATCTTAAAGTTCTCATCAATTTTTCTTCTTCTTCAACTTTATTACTTTGACACTCCTGTACTTGGGAGAAGACATTAATCTTACACGTGCATAAGAGTGTGGTCACGTACATCAAGTGGTAGACTTTGTAGGTTATCCTCATCATTTTCAAAAAATATGTCTGAAGAAGATAATCAATCACTTCATAATGAGAATAATCATGCTGGAACACATAGAGACCACATGAATCCAACAAGAACAAGTGCACCATCATGCATAGTTTTTCCTCCCGATGCATCTCATTTTAATTTTAAGCCAGCCATTATTCAACTTTTACCTTCTTTTCATGGTTTTGAATTGGAAAATTCATACTTGCAATTAAGGGAATTTGAGGAGGTCTGCAACACATATAATAATTTAAATTATAGCATGAACACCATCAGATTAAAGCTTTTTCCTTTTTCATTAAAAGATAAAGCTAACGCATGGCTATAAAATTTAAGACCAGGATTCATTCGTGCTTGGGATGAAATGCAACAACAATTTTTAAAGAAGTTTTTCCCATCTCATAGAACAAACTCTTTCAGAAGACAAATCACCACTTTCACTCAAAAACCAGGAGAAACATTTTACCAATGTTGGGATAGGTATCGAGACTTGCTTAGTACTTGCTCTCATCATGGTTTTGAAACATGGAGATTAGTTTCACATTTTTATAAAGGGTTAACACCTAAAGATAAGCAAATGATTGAATTGATGTGCAAAGGAACTTTTGAAGACAAAGACCCTAATGAAGCAATGGAGTACTTAGACTTGTTAGTTGAAAATTCTCAAAATTGGGACACCACGGGTACTTATGAGGCACCGAGTAAAACTCAACCTCATACATCTAATGGAGGTATGTACAACCTTAGGGAAGATCATGACCTTCAAGCCAAGTTTGCATCTTTAGCTAGAAAAGTCGAGGCACTAAAATTGAAAAAGAGTGGTCAATTAAAATCTATTAAAAACATTGCATGTCAAATATGTGAAACAAATGAACACCCAACAAATAATTGTCCAACCTTGCCTTCTTTTAAAGAATGTCTCCATGAACAAGCTCATGCTTTAAACAGTTCCCAAAGGGCCAACCATAACCCATACTCACAAACATACAACCCTGGTTGGAGAAATCATCCAAATTTTAGTTGGAGTGAGAACAACAATGCACAAACTTCATAACCATTGTTTCAAGCACACCATAATTTTTAAAATTCTCATGGATATGCACCTCCTTATGCTCCACCTCCTAGAAGAAATCTTGAGAAAACTTTGCATGCATTCATTGAAAACCAAGAGACAATCAATACTCAACTTGCTGAAAACATGACAAATTTTAAAGATACTCTTGCAAAATTGACATCTGCTCTTAGTTTCCAAGAGAAAGGTAAGTTTCCATCTGAACCACAACAAAATCCCAAGGGGCAATACAATGCAAATGCAAGTAGTTCCGGAAGCCAACACATGTATCAAGTCAAATCAGTCACTATTCTTTGCAGTGGTAAGGTTATTAAAAAAACCCTCTCTTGAACCTTATAAGAAAGATGATGATTCAATCTTTGAGGGTAAGGAAGGGGTTGAATCTGAAAATTGCAAAGAAAAGATTGATTCTCTGCCAGCACTTCCATTTCTTCAAGCCATGACCAAACAAAGAAAAGTCAATCACAACTTTGACATTTGAAAACATGACATTGGAGATGAATATTTTCAACATTTGCAAGCAACCTGGAGATGATAATGATTTACAAGAAGTAGATCATAGTGATGAATTAGTTTATGATCAACTTGAATCTATTTTAAGTAAAAATGAGTTGGATGAATCTGAAGATTTACAAATGATTTATTCTGAGGAAGAAATCACAAATAAAAAAGCATCGAAAATATTGATCCGAATCTTTTATCAACAGATTCGACATCTGACATCACACCAATTGATGATTACTTTCCTAACGAATCCTTACTTTCTCTTAGTCCAATGCCTTGGTATGATAAAATTATCAATTTTCTTGCTTTAGGAGATTTGCCAGCTGATTGGAGTACCCAAGATGAAGAAAAGTTTTTGAACAAAGTGAAGAGCTTTTATGGTGATGACCTTAACTTATTCAAATATTGTCCTGATCAAATATTTCAAAAATTCATTCCCGACAATGAGGTAAGTGGTGTCATTAAACTTTGTCATTCTGATGCATATGGAAGTTATTTTTTCTCAAAAAAGACAGTTACAAAAATCTTTTAAAATGGATTTTATTGGCCCACCATGTTCAAGGACACGCATGCATTTTGCAAAACTTGTGAAAATTGTCAAAAAGTGGATACTGGTTAAAAAGTTTTGTTTTATAATTCTCAACTTTATGTATTCCCTAGAGAGCTAAGACCAAGATGGAGGAATCCTTATAGGGCCTATGATATTAAGAATTCAATGAATGACAATGATTTTAAGGAAAATAAACATTGTTTGAAAGCTTACTTTGATAATTTTCCTGGTGAAAATGAATCAATTGGTTTGAATGATCTTGTAGATAAAGGTTGATTATTTTGTTTTTCTCACATTGCTTTTGTGTTTCTTGTTGAGTGATTTTTGCTAGTTTCTCTCATCCCGGTCAAATGGCGGATAACGGTACTTCGTGACTTAAGTCCATTCTTTCAGTTTCCCACAATAACTGATATCTGTATATATAGTTTTGCAATTCTTTAAAACTCTCTACCAATTCTCAGTTGAAAATGGACACTAATCTTGCAAAATTGAAAAAGTATTTTCCCACTCTACCTTAAAATACGATTACAAAAATTTACCATGCTAGATGTGTAAGATTGAGATTGTTAATGAATCATGGAATTCCTGAAGATACTCCCTGGTTGATTGAAGCAAAAGTCCGATTACCAAGTGAGTCCTTTAACTCCTTCATTTCACACATGCCTAGAACAAGTAAAAGCACTTTTGCAAAGAAACATTGTGTAAAATGACTGAAAGTTTGTCATCGATGTGCTAGATGGATTTGTAATACACAATGTTGTTGTTTAGGAATGGTATCTATAAACCATGAAGATAAAATACAATTCATTAAGGATAGCCTAAGTAAGGAGCGTTTAGATAACCTTCTATTGACTCTTGAGACGCATCCTAGTGGAGATGTGCATCGTGCAATTCATGATTTATGGCCGCTATTTCATAAAGAACATGATTGACTTAGTCTTAAGAATCTGACTAAAAAAGACCTTGTTTGTCAGTTTTTAAGAAAACTGAATGGGAAGCCTATTCCCGACCCATAGAGGGCGTTTAAGCCGTTCTTGGACATAAAATCAAGGGAAGATGTGAGCCACATTCACAACTACTTGTACATACACATGCTTTTTTAAAAGCAAATAAAAAAGAGAGAGAGAAAGAGAGAGACTTTAGCTGGCTTACATATAAGTGGTATGATTACCTTTCTAATTTCTCATCTATTTTCCTTCCTTTCATTTCTACTCAACCCATACATTCAACAAATACTGAAGTGTATAGAAATGGAAAGTTCCTCAAGTCATCACATAAGAAATATTATGATAAGTTGTTGTCTTTTCTTGATCACGTTGTGGAACAGGAATTTTTAACATCTTCTGCACGACAAATCATAATCTCTACTGCTGCTGCTGAACAATTGATTTGACCAACTACAATCTTTCATTCCTGTAATTGATCCTTCCATGAGTGGTATAAATTGGTCAACTAAGGAAAGTGGTAAAAAGCTTAGATTGGATTTGAGCCTCCATTTATGAATCTTTGTGTCTTTTGGTTTTATTATTGTCTTTTGTTCTTTCTTATATTTTTTCAGTGTGTTTCAAGTTTGTCAGTGTTTGTTATTTTAGGTGATATCTTCTATACTCTATCTTTTTTCTTTTAAAAATTGAGGACAATGTCTTATTTTAGTTGGGGGGAGAGGGTAGTAGCTAAAAAAAAAACTATGTTTTCTATTTCATAAAGCATGTGTAAAATGGTTGTTACTATGATGGTAGAGTAAGGAGAATCTTTTATGACTCTTGAGACGCATCTTAGTAATCATTCGTAACAAGGTCTATCATAATACTTCTTGAAATATTCAGATTTACAAACTCTTGCATTGTTATCACTTAAGTCTGCTCATATACTTATTTAACATGTATTCTTAAACCTTAATTTACACACACACTTCAACATATGATTGTGAGTTGCATATTGGATTATTACATTTATGTTCTTTTGTTAAAGGTAACAACTAAGGGAAAGGGATAGTATATAATTAAAAAACAAAAAAAGAGAAAAAGAAAATAATAATAATAATAAAAATATAGATAAGTTTGGTTTCGTAGCCTCTTTAACCTAAGCAATTAAGCCCGAAGGGGTGTTTTAACACCTAATACCCTAAAGTCAACTGACTTGGGAGTTATTAGACCAACGCTTGTTACATGGGTTGAGGAGAAAAGCTTAAAGGAATCAAACATTGCACTATCTACATATCAGTATCTGCAACCTGAGTTACTAAGCTCGTAGGGGTGTCTTAACACCTAATGCCCTGAGACCAACTGGTCTGGGAGTCATTAGCTGAAAGCTCGTTACATGGGTTAAAGATGCATGGTGTTTTAAATTATATGTATATATATTAAAAAAAGAAAAAAGAAAAGAAGACAAAAATAATAATCCCAACCCAAGGAAGTTAACCTTAAACATTAGAACATAAATTTTGTTTTCTTCCAAAAAAAGCCCGATAATTAGTACTCAAAAGTGTATTTTTATCATGGTTTTATATCATCATTTTGCAGTTGAAGTATCAATAACTCCTTAACTAAAGTACATTTTATAATAATCTATCTAATAATATATGATACCTTTAATTTATGGTAAATATCCATTTTAAATGCAGGGTTATCACATAAATAAAAGTATTGATTGATAACTTTAAGAACTTCAATTGCAAAGGCAAAGAGATGATCAAACTTAGAAAAGAGATGTCGGTGCAATTCAAACCAGAACACTATTCGGTAATTGGGTCATATCTGGAGCTATAGATCTCAGATTTAAGTCTACTTTATATGGATGGAAAGGTAAGACATAGGCCTACAACTTTCATATGGAGCCCAAGATCTAAAAAGGCCATTTTCAAGTCCAAATTATTGCAACAACAAAGAAGCCCGAATCTGTCCTCCAGCCCGAGCACTATTCAGTATTTTGGCCATATCTGGAGTTTTAGAAGTCGAAATGAGCTGAAATTTTTACACACGAAAGCTGCGAAAATTGCCTAGAACTTTCATGTTTTCAAGTGGCTCTAATTTTGACATCATCAATGATGTTTTGGGCAGAGAAGAGAAGATAAGGATTGTCACCAAGTCAAGGGTTAGCCACCTACTCATCAAATCAATAGTTCCCAATTTTATCCTATAAAAGGAGGCATTTGCCATGCATTTAGGCATCTTGATTTTCATATCAAGATCATGCTCTTGCTTTCTCTCTCTTTATATTTTTTGTATTGCTTATGCTTTGCTTTCATTAATTTCAAGTCTATGCCTTTCATTTCCTTATTTATGTTCTTGTTTTATTTATTTATTTTTCTTTCTTTCATTATGTCTAGCTAAGTTTATTATGTCAAGGTAAAACTGTTACACTAATGGTGTAAGAATAAGTATAGTGTAAACTTAATATGGACTTTAATGTTTGATACTAACATATTTTGTATTTGTTATCTTGTTCACTCTTTAATACTTTATTTGTTAAATAAGTAATCCTGATTTATGTTGTATAACACTTGGTACAATAAATGCTTGGCACTTTTATAGCACTCTATGGTATAACCGACACCTGAGCTGTGAAAGGAACTTGATTTGTTGTTAATATAAGTTATAATTATGAATACTTGATGACATTTACAAGTATTAGCATTAATCGAATAAGATGACTAATGTAATCATGTTAACAATCTATAATATGATTGGAACCTCTTTTGTGTGTGGTTTTCAATTGAATAATAAAAGTTTATACTATACTTGTTTGACATACCATTAGTGGATCCTCTAACCTTGACACTGTTTGTTATTATTGTTTAATCCTTTAATTTTCCATCTCAAATTTCTCATCAATTGTTCTTCTTCTTCTACTTTATTATTGTTGTTGTTGTTATTACTACTACTACTACTACTACTACTAGTATTATCAGTATTATTATAGTTGTTGTTATTGTTATTAGTGTTGTTATTGTTATCATTGTTGTTTATAATTTGTACAATTAAGCTCCATGTGGTTCGACCTCGGTCTTGTCGGGTTATTTATTACTTCGACACTCCTACACTTGGGAGAAGAAATTAATCTTTTCGTCATGTCAATTGTCCATGTTAACCATGCACTTATGTTTTAATGAATCATACATTTTCTTGTGTCCAATATGTACTTGCATCCTTTTATCTTTTCGTAAATCACCCTTATATGAGCACACTTTGCACTGTTAGGAATCCTGAAAGTTCCATCGATGCACAAAACCACTGCAGTAAGGATAGTTGGCCAAACTTTGATAATATGGTTGCAATGGGTGATGAAGAATGACAAGAAAAGGATATAAGAGAATTTACTAGGTTGGTAGAAAACTCCGAGAAGTCTTAGGAACCTGCTAGTGAGAAACTAGAAATCATCAACTTAGGTAATGAGCAAGAAAAGAAAGAGCTAAAGATTGGCACCTTTGTTACAATTGAAGAAAGAGATAGCCTAGTCTCTCTTTTGCAGAAATATATTGATGTTTTTGCTTGGACTTATGCAGACATGCTTTGTCTAGATACTAACATAGTAGTACATAAAATTCCCTTAATAGAAGGAAGCAAACCAGTCAAACAAAAAACCAGGCGAATGCACCTAGACATGTTGCTCAAGGTAAAGGCTGAGATACAAAAACAATGGGATGCAACATTTCTAAATGTGGTCCAATATCCTCAATGGGTAGCTAATGTGGTTGTGGTCCTGAAAAAGGACGGCAAGATCTGGGTGTGTGTGGACTATAGAGATTTGAATAAGGCGAGCCTAAAAGATGATTTTCCTTTACCTCACATAGACATTCTGGTTGATAATGCTACAGGAAATGCTATGTATTCTTTTATGGATGGATTCTCGAGATACAACCAGATAAGAATGGTAGAAGAAGACAAAGGGAAGACCACCTTTGTCACACCTTGGTAAACATTTTGTTATAAAGTGATGCCTTTTAGGCTAAAGAATGTTGGGGCTACATATCAAAGGGCAATGGTTACCTTATTCCACGATATGATACATAGAGAAGTGGAGTTTTATATAGATGACATACTTGCAAAATCCAAGAAACAAGAGGATCATGTGCAAGTATTAGAGGTTATTTGAAAGGCTGTAAAAATACCAGTTAAAACTGAATCCTGCAAAATGCTCATTTGGGGTAAAAACAAGGAAATTATTGGGTTTCATAGTAAGTGGTCAAGGATTAGAAGTTGATCCTGATAAAGCTAGAGGAATTCAGGAGATGCCTGCCCCTAAGACAAAAAAGGAAGTAAGAAGTTTTCTCGGGTGCTTGAATTACATAACCCGATTTATATCCTAGTTGATAATGACTTATGAACCAATTTTTCGTTTTCTCAAGAAGAAAAATCCTAGAGAATGGGATAATGATTGTTAAGAAGCCTTCGATAAAATAAAGAGGTACTTGCAAGATCCACCGCTATTAGTACCTCCAACACCAGGGAAGCCTTTGATCCTATACTTGAAAGTAACAAAAACAACTATGGGTTGTGTACTAGGACAAAATGATGAGCCAGGAAGGAAAGAGCAAGCAATTTACTAGAGTAAGAAATTCAATGATTATGAGTCAAGATACACAACAATCGAAAGGTTGTGTTGCGCCTTCGTTTGGAGTGCAAGAAAACTCAGGCAATATATGTTGTATTACATTACATAACCTAGTTGATTTCATAATTAGATCCACTCAAGTATATTTGTGAAAAACCTTACTTATCAAGTAGAATAGCAAAGTGGCAAGTGTTGGCAGAATATGACAATGTCTTTATGACAAGAAAAGTTGTAAAAGGAAGCGTAATCGCTGATCATCTTGCAGATCATGCCATGGAAAACTATGAGCCTTTCAACTTTGACCTCCTAGATGAAGATGTGATAGTAATCGATAATGCAGGTGGGGAAAATGATACTTGGACCTTTTACTTCGATGGTGCAGTAAATGTATCAGGAAATGAGGTGGAGTAGTAGTAATCTCCTTAGAAAATAAGCAGTATCTAGTTGTAATAAGGTTACTGTTTAAATGTACCAATAATATAACAAAGTATGAAGCCTGTATTATCGGTTAGGAGATGACTTTAGAACTTAAGGCCAAGAAACTAAAGGTCTTTAGGGATTCCTTACTAATCATCTGCCAAGTCAAGGGTGAATGGCAAACCAAGGATGAGAAATTGAAGCTGTATGAAAATTATCTCTTGAGGTTAGTCAATGAATTTGAGGAGATCAAATTCACCCACATAAATAGAGATAAGAATCAGTTTGTTGATGCCCTGGCAACCTTAGCCTCAATGACACAAATTGATATCAGAAGCAAGATCCAACCAATAGATATCGAAGTTAGAAGTTTCCAAGCCTATTGCTGCTTGATTGAAGAATCTCTAGATGGGAAGCCCTGGTATAATGACATCAAGAAGTTTCTCCCACGTCAAGAATATTTGTAAGGGATTTCTAAGACAAATGAAAAGACTTTAAGGAGAATGACCATGAATTTTTACTTAGATGGAGAAGTTTTATATAAAAGGTCATTTGATGGGACTCTACTTAGGTGTCTGAATGAAAATGAGATTGAACAACCATTAAGAGAAGTTCATGAAGGGATTTGTGCTGCACATGCCAATGGGCATACAATGGCAAAACAGATACAAAGGTCTAGATATTTCTGGTTGTCCATGGAGAGAGATTATATAGAATATGTTAGGAAATGTCATAAGTGTCAAATATATGGTGATGTGATAAATGCACCTCCAACACCTCTCTTCAATATGATCTTGCCTTGGCCTTTTGATATGTGGGGTTTGGATGTTATAGGACCAATCAACCCAAAAGCGAGCAATGGGCATAGATTCATTTTAGTGGCTATTGACTACTTCACCAAATGGGTGGAAGCCAATTGTCATGCCTATGTAACGCAAAAGGTAGTCAACAAATTCATTGAAAATGATTTAGTCTGTTGTTATGGTTTGCTAGCAAGATTAGTAACTGATAATGCTTAAAATTTCAATAGGAAGTGGGTCGACAAACTGTGCACCAAGTGGAAGATTAAACACCTCAATTGTTCCCCTTATAAACCAAAGATGAATGGGGCAGTCGAAGCAGCTAACAAGAATCTCAAGAAGATTATCTAGAAAATGGTGGTCACCTACAAGGATTGGCATGAGATGCTTCCATATGCACTTCATGTGTATCACACCACAGTTTAGAACTTCTACAAATGCAACCCTATATTTTTTAGTATATGGAATGAAGGCTGTTATGCCTTTAGAAGTAGAAATCCCATCACTAAGGATCCTGCAGGATGCAGAACTAGACAAAGTAGAATGGGCAAAATTAACATTTGAGCAACTAAACTTGATCAATGAGAGAAGACTGGCAACCATTTTTCATCATCAGTTATATCAAAGCAGGATAACCAAAGCTTACAACAAGAAGGTCAAACCAAGGGTGTTCAAGGAGGGGGATTTGGTGTTAAGGAAGATATCACTAGCATCAGGAGATGAACAAAGTAAATGGGCGCCAAACTATGAAGGGCCCTATGTGGTAAAAAAGGCTTTTTTCTGAAGGGGCTTTAATTCTGACTAATATGGATGGAAAGGATCTACCAAGACCCATAAACTCAAATATTGTAAAGAAGTACTATGCTTGATGTATCTATCCTTATCAATCAATAAAATCAAAGTTTGGCCAATATTTCTTTGGTGTGTTTTCCCTAAAAAAATTTTGCTCGATCCCATGTTTTGATAAAAGATTTTTGAGAATTCAAAGTTTAGTACAAAACTAAAATCAAATTGGTGTATATACTGACAAACAAGTTCTGAAAATTCAAGTGACATCCTAACACCAAAAGAAAGGCTTGAAAGACAACCTAAACACAATGGAATAACTTCAAAGCTGAGCTTTGATTGCATGAATAATGAGAAACCATTTTTGCATACTTGCATGTGAGAAAGCAAAGCTTGTCGATTCTAATTTCATGGGTTTGAAATGAAGAGAGGCCATCTTTGATCATTCTTTCACAAAATCTAAAGAATCCCTTGCAGTTCCTTTTTGAGCCTAATGCACTTTTCTTGAAATATAACCTTGGCTAACATCACACCCTACATTAGGGGGGCAAGTGCAAAAATGTTTAATGATCAAAAGTGCCCTAACAAAGTGGGGGGGGCATGAAAGAGTCCCAAAAAGCTTGAAATGTGCCACAAAAATTACTGATATAATGACGCTAAAAATCAAAAGAAGAAAAAGCCCAACACTGGATTGATGACCCATTAATTCCAAGGTTTGGAAATTCATGAGAAGAAAGAAAAGGAAGGAAGAAAATATAAGAGTTTGGGAAATAAACATTAGTGATCCTTAGTCTTAAAGTCCTTTAAACACCTTTCGAGCCTATATATATTTATCCTTTTTCTTTATAACCAAGAGCATAACCCTATATTACGTGCTCAATCAAGCCCTTTCTGATCAAAGGCAAGCAGTCTGGATTGATGGACAATGCTTTCCCATGTGAAACAAGTCATTATTCATGCTTTCAAAATGAGAACTAGTACGTTTTATACTAATCTATCTAATAATATAAGATACCTTTAATTTGTGGTAAATGTTCATTTTAAATGTAGGCCTATCACATAAATGAAAGGATTGATTGATGAAGAGATGGCCAAACTTAGAAAAGAGATGTTCGTGCAATCCAAACCAGAACACTGTTCGGAAATTAGGTCATATCTGGAGCAATAGATCTTAAATTTAGGTCTACTTTATATGGATGGAAAGGTAAGACAAAGGCCTACAACTTTCATCTGGAGCCCAAGATCTGAAAAGGCCATTTTTAATTCCAAATTGTTGCAACAATAAAGAAGCCCGAATCTGTCCTCCAACCCGAGCACTGTTTAGTATTTTGGCCAGATCTGGAGTTCTAGAAGTTGAAATGAGCTGAATTGTTTACACAAGAAAGCTGAGACAATTTCCTACAACTTTCATGTTTCAAGTGGCTCTAATTTTGATGTTGTCAATGATGTTTTGGGCAGAAAAGATAAGATAACAATTGTCACCAAGTCAAGAGTTGGTCACCCACTCATTCATTAGTCATCAAATCAATAGTTCCCAAATTTGGCCTATAAAAGGAGGCATTTGCCATGCATTTAGGCATCTTGGTTTCTGGATCAAGATCATGCTATTGCTTTTTCTCTTTGTATCTTTTGTATTACTTATGCTTTGTTTTCATTAATATCAAGTTTATGCCTTTCATTTCCTTTCCTTTACTTAGGTAACTTTTATCTTATTTATATTCTTATTTTATTTATTTATTTTTCTTTCTTTCATTATGTCTAACTAAGTTTATGATCTCAAGGTGAAAAGGTTACACTAATGGTGTAAGAATAAGTATAGTGCAAACTTACTATGGACTTTAATGTTTGATACTAACATGTTTTCTATTTGTTATCTTGTTCACTCTTTAATACTTTGCTTGTTAAATGACTAATCTTGATTTATATTGTATAGCAATTGGTATAAGAAAAGCTTGGCACTTTCATAGCCCATACTGTATGGTATAACCGACACTTAAGCTATGGAAGGAACTTGATTTGTTGTTAACTGACATGACAAAGAGATTGATGTCTTCTCCCAAGTGCACGAGTGTCGAAGTAATAAATAACCCGGCAAGACCGGGGTTGAACCATAGGGAGGTTATTGTATAAATTATAAATAACAACAATACAACAACAACAATAATAACAACAACAACAACAACAACAACAACAATAATAATAATAATAATACTAGTAGTAGTAGTAATAATAATAACAATAATAATAAAGAAAGAGAAGAAGATGATGATGATGATGAGAACTTGGAGATAGAATATTAAAGTAAAGATTAAACAATGATAATAACAAATGTCAAGGTTAGAAGTTCCACTAATGGTATGTCAAACAAGTATAGTATAAACTCTTATTGTTCAATTGGAAACCACACATAAAGAAGGTTCCAATCAGATTATAGATTGTTAACATGATTACATTAGTCATCTTATTCAATGAACGCTAATACTTGTAAATTTCATCAAGCATTCATGATTATAACTTA
>SRLM01001709.1:116585-218979 GCA_015708895.1 Populus ilicifolia | reverse complement strand
TGTGTGTACAAATCAAAGGACTAATTCCTTTTATATCAGCTATGGTCCATCCTAATGCATTTTTATGCACTTTCAAAGTTTGTAATAACTTACCTTCTTGATGTGCATGAAGTTTGGAAGAGATTATTACCGGAAAAGTTTCATTTTCTTCTAAAAATGAGTATTTGAGATTAGATGGCAACGGCTTCAAATCAGGTTTGGGTGGTTGAACACTTGAAGGTATGGATTTAATTGATCGTGGTGGCAATTCCTCAATTTGTGGCCTCCAATTACTTATCTTTGATTCTTCCTGAAAATAAATCATTTGCAAATCATCAGATTCATCAATCTCAATTTCACTAAATGTGGTTGGAAATTGATCATGAATTAATTTTTCAGTAAAGTCCACTTCCTGTAAATCATTATCATTTCTAGGTTGCTTTTAAATGTTGAAAATATTCATTTTCAATGTCATGTTTCCAAATGATAGCTTCATCAATCCATTCCTACAATTAATCAATGCGTTAGAAGTTGCAAGAAATGGACGTCCTAAAATAAAAGGAAATGAATTACATACTTCAACAGGTTGTATATCTAAGACAAGAAAATCCATAAGATAAATGAATTTATCGACTCGTACTAACACATCTTTAATTATTTCTCTAAGCACTTTTATAGATCTATCGGCGAGTAAAAGAGTTATAGAAGTTGGTTTTAACTCACCTAGATTGAGACTCTGAAAACTGAATATGGAAGTAAATTCACACTAGCACCAAGATCAAGTAAGGCTCTTTCAATTTTATGTTCTCCAATAAACCAAGAAATTGTAGGACAACCAGGCTCTTTATATTTCAAAGCATTATTGTTCTGAAGAATAGCACTTACTTGTTCGGCTAAAAAAGCTTTCTTTTTCATATTCAGTTTTCAATTATGGATTTTCCAATTCTAAACCATGAAAAGAAGGTAAAAGTTGAATAATGACTAGTTTAAAATTAAAATGAGATGCATCGGGAGGAGAAACTATGCATAATGGTGCACTTGTTCTTGTTGGATTCATGTGGTCACTAAGTGTTCTAGCACGGTTATTCTCATTATTCTCATTATGAAGTGATTGATTATCTTCTTCAGCCATATTTTTTGAAAATGATGAGGATACCCTACAAAGTCTACCACTTGATATACGTGACCACACTCTCATGCACGTGTAGGAATAGAATAAATGGAAAAAGAAAACAAAAGAAGGAGAAACAAGAGAAAAGAAACAAAGTTATATACAAGAAAAGTGAAAAAAGAAAATAAACTAAAAATTATAATTTATACAAAACTCACCTCCCCAGCAACGTTGCCAAAAACTTGACACGACGAAAAGATTGATGTCTTCTCCCAAGTGTAGGAGTGTCGAAGTAATAAATAACCAGGCAAGACCGGGGTCGAACCACAGGGAGGTTAATTGTACAAATTATAAACAACAATGATAACAATAACAACAATAATAACAATAACAACAACTGTAATAATAATAATAATAATAATAATAATAATAATACTAGTAGTAGTAGTAGTAGTAGTAACAATAATAAAGAAAAAGAAGAAAAAGAAAAGTTGATGAGAACTTTGAGATGGAAAATTAACGTGAGGATTAAATAATGATAATAACAAATGTCAAGGTTAAAGATTCCACTAATGGTATGTCAAACAAGTATAGTATAAACTCTTATTGTTCAATTAAACTCCACACACAAAGGAGGTTCCAATCATATTATAGATTGTTAACATGATTATATTAGTCATCTTATTCAATTAATGCTAATACTTGTAAATTCCGTCAAGCATTCATGATTATAACTTATGTTAACAACAAATCAAGTTCCTTTCATAACTCAGGTGTCGGTTATACCATACAGTAAGGGCTATGAAAGTACCAAGCATTTGTTGTACCAAGTGTTATACAACATAAATCAAGATTAGTAATTTAACAAGCAAAGTATTAAAGAGTAAACAAGATAACAAATATAAAATATGTTAGTATCAAATATTAAAGTCTATATTAAGTTTATACTATACTTATTCTTACACCATTAGTGTAACCTTTTCACCTTCACATAATAAACTTAGTTAGATATAATGAAAGAAAGAAAAATAGATAAACAAAATAAGAACATAAATAAGATAAGAGTTAACAAAGCAAAGGAAAGGAAATGAAAAGCATAAACTTAATATTAATGAAAGCAAAGCATAAGCAATACAAAAAATACAAGAGAGAAAATAAGAGCATGATCTTGATCTAGACACCAAGATGCCTAAATGTATGGAAAATACCTTCTTTTATAGGCCAAAATTGGGAACTATTGATTTGATGACTAATTGATGAGTAGGTGGCGAACTCTTAACTTGGTGACAATCCTTATCTTCTCTTGTCTACCTAAAACGTCATTGATAACGTCAAAATTAGAGCCGCTTACATGAAAGTTGTAGGAAATTATCTCAGCTTTCTTGTGTAAACAATTCAACTCATTTCGACTTCTAGAACTCTATATATGGCCAAAATACTGAACAGTGCTCGGGCTGGAAGACAGATTCAGGCTTCTTTATTGTTGCAATAATTTGGACTTGAAAATGATCTTTTTGGATCTTAGGCTCCATATAAAAGTTGTAAGTCTATGTCTTACCTTTTCATCCATATAAAGTAGACCTAAATCTGAGATCTATAGCTCCAGATATGACCCAATTACTGAATAGTGTTCCAGTTTGGATTGCACTGACATCTCTTTTCTAAGTTTGGCCATCTCTTTATCCTTTGCAATTTAAGTTCTTAAAGTCAACAATCAATCCTTTTATTTATATGATAAGCCTACATTTAAAATGAATATTTACCATAAATTAAAGGTATCTTATATTATTAGATAGATTATTATAAAACATACTTTAGTTAAGGAGTTATTGATACTTCAAGTGAAAAATGATGATATAAAACCATGATAAAAATACACTTTTGAGTACTAATCACATATACTTGTGATATCTTATGGAATTATGTTTGGAAACTATGTGAAAAGAAAGAAAAAGTGATGCTTGATGAAAAAAGAGAGAGAAAAGAATAAAAAAAATATTCCTTTATGTTCTTAAGTTTTATGTTGATAGAGCTTGAAATTCAAAGAAATTAAGCATTAGTGATTAAAGATGAAAAATTTATGTGCTTTGATAGAATGCCTTGTTTGAAATATTTATTTTTCATATTACTCTACTTTCTTTAGTTTGAAGCTTTCCTTTTACTTTCTTTTTCCTCACCTTAACCTTAGCCCCGTTACAACCGAAGAATAAGACATTTTGATTCATGCATTACTTGTAATATGTTAGTAATGGAGATAAGATTAAAGAGCAAGCTTATGGTAGAATATATTCATTGATTGAATTTGAGAAATTCAAACACATAAACCATAAACACGTGAGTGTTGGAGTATATATCAATAAGAGGACCTATCACTTTCATGAGTGTTGGAGTATATATCAATAAGGCATAGATTTCATTTAAATTTTGATAATTAATTGAGTTTCTAAGTTTACATGTAAATGAACTCATGAAAACTTCTACTCTTTATCCTTCTTGATTGTATTATTATTTATAATACATATATTCTTGGACATTGATGGGAGATTAGGAGATGCATCATAATTATTTTCATTTTTATTTTATATGTACTTTCTCGAGGATGAGCAAGAGCTAAATGTAGGGGTATTTAATGTAACCATACTATTCGATAGTCTAACCCACATTTAATTAGTGTTTTACCCATTATATATATATATATAATATCTTGATATTCTTTGTTTTATCTTTTGAAGGTACTTTTGGATGAAAGATGCAAAAAAGAGTAAAATTGGAAGTAATTGGCAGATTTGATATTTAGTTGAAGTTTCATGTAGAGCGTGAATTCTAGATGTCAAAATGAAGTGATTCTAGTGGCACTAAAAAGCTAACATTCATATCTTTTAGGAAATTTAATGCAAGAAAAATAAAAAGAGAAAGATCATGGAAATCACATCCTTCAAAGTCAAATCTCGCATTTTTCCACTATTGACCTTTGTCCATTCAAAATTCAATATCTGGATTTATAGAAGTCCAACGGATGCAAACTTACTTTTTTTGTATTCCTAACTAAAATTTCTATAAACACTCCAAATTTCAGCAAAAACAGATTTCATATGAGGGATATATGTGATTTTTCAAAGATGACAACTGAATTCTGCCAACAAATAGGTGTTATGAAGAAATGAGTCCAAATTATGTTCTAAAGCTTCTAAACTAGTATCCAAGTTTTTTATTTTAGCAATTTAGCTTCTTTAAGTCAAAGCTTGAAGATTTCATGCAAGGCTAATTCTTCTTTTTAGGATAATAGTTATTCAAATACTTAAATATAAACTATCAACTTAAGGGAGGACTATTTTATAAAATAGAAACTAGGGTTTCTTAGCATATACAAAGAAAGAGAGAAGAGAGAGAGGGTGGAGAAAAGGGGCAGTAGCTAGAAGTGAAGAAACACAAAGCTAGAAGTGAAGAAACACAAACTCTCCTCTCTATAAACTAGAAATAATGCTTTCTTTTATCTTTAAGAGTAGTTGTTCCATAGATATCTAAGGCTAAACTTGTTTTCTTGGTTGTAAGGACACAATAAACCTTTAAATTTCAAGAACCGTAGATTTATTCTTCCTTTTATTTTTAGTTTATATTATAAATGAGTATGATTATTTTCCTATATATATTTTCTATGATTGTTGTTGATAATTGATTAGTACTCAAAAGTGTATTTTTATCAAGGTTTTATATCATTTTGCACTTGAAGTATCAATAACTCCTTAACTAAAGCATGTTTTATAATAACATATTTAATAATATAAGATACCTTTAATTTGTGGTAAATGTTCATTTTAGATATAAGTCTATCACATAAATGAAAGAATTGATTGATGAGTTTAAGAACTAAAATTGAAAGAACAAAGAGATGGTCAAACTTAGAAAAGAGATGGTGGTGTAATCCATATCAAAACATTGTTCGGTAATTGAGTCATATATGAAGCTATATATCTCATATTTAGGTCTACTTTATTTGGATAGAAAGGTAAGGCATCAGCCTATAACTTTCATATGCAACCTAAGATTTAAAGAGGTCATTTTCAAGTCCAAATTGTAGCAACAACAAAGAAGTTCGAATCTGTCCTGTAGCCCAAGCACTATTTAGTATTTGACCCATATCTAAAGTTCTAGAAGTCCAAATGACCTTTATTTTTTTTTTCTAGAAAGCTAAGACAATTTTCTACAACTTTTATGTTTTCAAGTGGTTCCAATTTTGACTTTATCAAAGAAGATTTGGGCAAACAAAAGCAAATAAGGATTGTCATCAAGTCAAGAGTTAGTCACCCACTCATCAATTGGTCATCAAATTAATAGTTTCCAATTTTGGCCTAAAAAACAGGCATTTACCATGCATTTAGGCATCTTGGCCTCTAGATTAAGATCATGCTTTTGCTTTCTCTCTTTGTATTTTTTGTAATGTTTATGCTTTGCTTTCATTAATATCAAGTTTATGCCTTTCATTTCCTTTCCTTTACTTAGTTAACTTTTATCTTATTTTGTTTTTTATTTTTCTTTCTTTTTTTATATTTAGTTAAGTTTATTATGTCAAGGTGAAAAGGTTACACTAATGGTGTAAGAATAAGTATAGTGTAAACTTAATATGAACTTTAATGTTTGATACTAACATGTTTTCTATTTGTTATCTTGTTTACTCTTTAATACTTTGTTTGTTAAATGACTAATATAGATTTATTGTGTAACACTTAGTACAACAAATGTTTGGCACTTTTATAGCTATAATTAATTACTGTATGGTATAACCGACACCTGAGCTATGAAAGGAATTTGATTTGTTGTTAACATAAGTTATAATTATAAATGCGTAATGAGATTTACAAGTATTAACATTAATTGAATAAGATAACTAATGTAATCATGTTAACAATTTGTAATCTGATTGGAACCTCCTTTGTGTGTGGTTTTCAATTAAATAATAAGAGTTTGTACTATACTTGTTTGACATACTATTAATGGATCCTCTAACCTTAACATTTGTTGTTATCATTGTTTAATCCTTATATTGATCTTCCATCTCAAAGTTCTCATCAAATTCTTCTTTTTCATCTTCTTCTTCTTCTTTTTCTTTTATTATTATTATTATTACTACTACTATTACTATTATTATTATTATTATTATTATTATTATTATTTAAGTTCTCATCAAATTCTTCTTCTTCTTTATTATTATTATTGTCATTACTACTACTACTACTTTGATTACTATTACTACTACTATTACCACTGCTACTATTATTATTTTTGTTGTTGTTATTGTTGTATTATTGTTATCTATGATTTATACAATTAATCTCCTTGTGGTTTGATCCCGGTCTTGTCGGGTTATTTATTATTTCGACACTCCTACACTTGAGAGAAGACATCAATCTTTTGATCATGTTAAGTTTTTGACACCGTTGCCGGGGAGGTAAATTCTTGTACAAATCATCGTATTTATTTTATTTTCTCTTTTCACTTTTCTTGTATATAACTTTGTTTCTTTTCTCTTATTTCTTCTTCTTTTGTTTTCTTTTTCCTTTTATTCTATTCCTACACGTGTATGAGAGTGTGGTCACGTACATTAAGTGGTAGACTTTATAGGATATCCTTATCATATTCAGAAAATATGGCCAAAAAAGATAATCAATCACTTCATAATAAGAATAATGAGAACCATCCTAGAATACTTGGAAACCACATGAATCCCACAAGAACAAGTGCACTATCATGCATAGTTTTTCCACCTGATGCATCTTATTTCAATTTTAAGCTAGGCATTATTTAACTTTTACCTTCTTTTCATGGCTTAGATTTGGAAAATCCATACTTGCATTTAAGGGAATTTGAGGAGGTCTACAACATATATAATGATTTAAATTGTAGCATGAACACCATCAGATTAAGCTTTTTCTTTTTTCATTAAAAAATAAAGCTAAAACATGATTATAAAATTTGAGACTAGGATCCATTCATGCTTAGGATGAAATACAACAATAGTTTTTAAAGAAATTTTTCTCATCTCACAAAACAAACTCTTTCAAAAGATAAATAACCACTTTCACTCAAAAACTAAGAGAAACATCTTACCAATGATGGGATAGGTATTGAGACTTCCTTAATACTTGTCCTCATCATGGTTTTGAAATATAGAGATTGGTTTCATATTTTTATGAAGGGCTAACATCTAGAGATAGGCAAATGGTTGAATTGATGTGCAATAAAACTTTTAAAGATAAAACCGCAGGTACTTAGACTTGTTAGCTGAAAATGCTCAAAATTGGAACACCGTAGGTACTTATGAGGCACTGAGTAAAACTCAACCTCATATATCTAGTGGAGGTCTGTACAACCTTAGGGAAGATCAAGACCTCCAATCCAAGTTTGCATCTTTAGCTAGAAAGGTCGAGGAACTAGAATTAAAAAAGAGTGATCAATTAAAATCTAATCAAGACATTACGTATCAAATCTATGAAACAAATGAACACTCAACTAATAATTGTCCAACCTTGCCTTCTTTTAAAGAATGTCTGCATGAACAACCCCATGCTTTAAATAGTTTTTAAAGTCCCAATCATAACCCATACTCACAAACATACAACCCTAGTTGGAGAAATCACTCAAATTTTAATTGGAAAAAAGACAATGCATAAACTTCACAACCATAGTTTCAAGTACACCATAATTTTCAAAATTCTCATGGATATGCACCTCATTATACTCCACCTCCTATAAGAAATTTTCAGTAAATTTTGTATGCATTTATTTAAAAGCATGAGACAATCAATACTCAACTTGCTCAAAGCATGACAGATTTTAAAGATACTCTTACAAAATTAACATCTGCTCTTAGTTTCCAAGAGAAAGGTAAGTTTCCATCTCAACCATAACAAAATCCCAAGGGAAAATACAATGCAAATGCAAGTAGTTTCAAAAGCTAACACATAGATCAAGTCAAATTAGTCATTACTCTTTGTAGTGGTAAGGTTATTGAAAAACCCACTCTTGAACCTTATGAAAAAGATGATGAGTCAATCTCTGAGGGTAAGAAAAGGGTTGAATCTAAGAATTGTAAAAAAAAAAAAGACTAATTCCCATCCAGCACTTCCATTTTTTCATGTCATGGCCAAACAAAGAAAAGTCAATCACAACTCTGAAATCTTTGAAACTTTCAAATAGGTAAGAATCAATATACCTTTGCTGGATGCCATTAAATAGGTTCCTTCTTATGCTAAATTTTTGAATGATTTGTGTATTGTGAAGAGAAAACTAAATGTAGAAAAGAAAGTCTTTTTAGCTGAACAAGTAGGTGACATTCTTCATAAAAATAATGCTTTGAAATATAAAGACCCTGGTTGTCCTACAATTCCTTGCTTTATTGGAGAATATAAAATTGAAAGAGTTTTACTTGATCTCGGAGCTAGTGTGAATTTACTTCCATATTTAGTTTTTTAAAATCTCAATCTAGGTGAGTTAAAACCAACTTCTATAACTCTCTTACTTGTTGATGGATCTATAAAAGTACCTAGATAAATAGTTGAAGATATGTTCGTACAAGTTGATAAATTTATTTATCTTATGAATTTTATTATCTTGGACACACAACCTATTGAAGCATGTAATTTATTTTCTTTTATTTTAGGACATCCATTTCTTGCAACTTTTAATGCATTGATTAATTGTAGGAATGGACTAATGAAACTATCATTTGGAAACATGATATTGGAGATGAATATTTTCAACATTTACAAGCAACTTGGAGATGATTTGAATTAGTTTATGATCAATTTGAATATACTTTAAGTATAAATGAGTTAGATAAATTTGAAGATTTGCAAATGATTTATTCTCAAGAAGAAAACATGAACGAAAAAGGCACTAAAAATGTTGATGCATATCTTTTGTTAAGAGTGACAACAAATTTGACATTTGACATCATATCAATCGATGATTACTTTCCTAACGAATCCTCACTTTCTCTTAGTTCAATACCTTGGTATAATAAAAATATCAATTTTCTTACTTTAGAAGATTTGCCAGCTCATTCAAGTACTTAAGACAAAGGAACGTTTTTAAACGAAGAGGAGAAGTTTTATTAGGATGACCCTAACTCATTTAAATATTATCCTGATCAAATATTTCAAAGATTCATTCCTGACAATAAGGTAAGTAGTGTCATTAAATTTTTTTCATTTTGAAGCATGTGGAAGTTATTTCTCGTAAAAAAAAACAACTGCAAAAATCTTTTAAAATAGATTTTATTGGCCCACCATGTTCAAGGACATGCATGCATTCTGCAAAACTTGTGAAAATTGTCAAAAAGTTGATATTGGTAAAAAAAAAATTGTTTTATAATTCTCGACTCCATTTATTTCCTAAAGAGCTAAGATCAAAATGAAGCAGTCCATTTATTGAGAAACATGTGTATCCACATGAGGCCTTTGATATTGAGAATCCAAAAAATAAAAACATTTTTAAGGTAAAATGGGCATTGTTTGAAAGCTTACTTTGATAATTTTCCTAGTGAAAATGAATCCATTGGTTTGAATGATCCTATAGATAAAGGTTGATTATTTTGCTCTTCTCACATTGTTTTTGTGTTTTTTTTGTTTGTGACACTTAATTTGCTAGTCTCTCTCACCCCAGTTTGTTTTTTTGTTTATGACTCTTAATTTGCGGATAACCGTACTCCATGACTCTTGAGTCAATTCTTTTAGTTTCCCATGATAATTGATAGTTGTGTATATATTTGTTTAATTCCTTGTTCCTTCTCTTTCTTTTTCATCTCTGTTCCACTTCTTATCTTAAAAAATTGACACCACTCTTGAAAAATTAAAAAGAATTTTCCTGTTTTGCCTCAAAATGCGATTATAAAAATTTACCGAGTTAGGTATGCAACATTGAGGTTGTTGATGAACCATGAAATTCTTTAAGAGCTTTACTGGCTAATTAAAGAAAAGGTCTGATTATCAAGTGAGTCTTCCAATCCTTTCATTTCACACATGCCTAAAATAGGTAAAAGCACTTTCACAAAGAAATATCATGCAAAACAACTGAAAGTTTGTCATCGATATGCTAGATGGACTTGCAATTCACAATGTTATTTTTTAGGAATGGTATTTGTAAGCCGTGAAGATAAAATATTATTCATTAAAGATGGCCTAGGTAAAGAGTTTTTAGATAATCTTCTATTAACTCTTGAGACGTATCCTAATGGAGATGTGCATCATGCAATTCATGATTTATGGCTACTATTCCATAAGAAACATGCTGGACATAGTTGATTAGTACTTAAAAGTGCATTTTTTATCAAGGTTTTACGTCATTATTTTGCGCTTGAAATATCAATAACTCCTTAACTAAAACATGTTTTATAATAATATATCTAATAATCTAAGATACCTTTAATTTAAGGTAAATATTTATTTTAAATGCAAGCCTATCACATAAATGAAAGGATTGATTGATGAATTTAAGAACTGAAATTGAAAGGATAAAGAGATGACCAAACTTAGAAAAGAGATGCCGGTGCAATCCAAACCAGAACACTATTTGGTAATTAGGTTATGTCTGGAGCTGTAAATCTTAGATTTAGGTCTAATTTATATGAATGGAAAACTAAGACATAGACCTACAACTTTTATATGAGCCCAACATCTAAAAAGGTCATTTTCAAGTCTAAATAGTAACAACAACAAAAAAGTCTAAATCTATCTTTTAGCCCAAGCATTATTCAGTGTTTAGCCCATTTTTAGAGTTCTAGAAGTCCAAATGACCTAAATTTTTTACACAAAAAAGCTGAGATAATTTTCTACAACTTTAATGTTTTCAGGTGGCTCCAATTTTGATGTTATCAATGATGTTTTGGGTAGACAAGAGAAGATAAAGATTGTCATCAAGTCAAGAGTTGGTCACCCACTCATCAATTAGTCATCAAATCAATAGTTCCCAATTTTGGCCTATAAAAGGAGGCATTTGTCATGCATTTAGGCATCTTGGCCTCTAGATTAAGATCATGCTTTTGCTTTCTCTCTTTGTATTTTTTGTAATGTTTATGCTTTGCTTTCATTAATATCAAGTTTATGCCTTTCATTTCCTTTCCTTTACTTAGTTAACTCTTATCTTATTTATATTCTTATTTGGTTTATTTATTTTTCTTTCTTTCATTATGTTTAGCTAAGTTTCTTATGTTAAGGTGAAAAGTTTACATTAATGGTGTAAGAATAAATATAATATAAACTCAATATGAACTTTAATGCTTGATACTAACATGTTTTGTATTTGTTATCTTGATCACTCTTTAATACTTTGCTTGTTAAATGAATAATTTTGATTTATGTTGTATAACACTTGGTACAAAAATGCTTCGCACTTTCATAGTTCATACTGTATGGTATAACCAACACCTATGCTATGAAAGGAACTTGATTTGTTGTTAACATAAGTTATAATCATGAATGCTTGACAAGATTTACAAGTATTAGCATTAATCGAATAAGATGACTAATGTAATCATGTTAATAATCTATAATCTTATTAGAACCTCTTTTGTACGTGGTTTCCAATTGAGTAATAAGAGTTTATACTATACTTATTTCACCTACCATTAGTTGAACCTCTGACCTTGACATTTATTATTATCATTGTTTAATCTTTATATTAATATTTCATCTCAAAGTTCTCATCTTCTTCTTTTTCTTCTCCTTCTTTTACTTTATTATTATTATGATTATTACTATTATTATTAATTATTATTATTGTTGTTGTTATTATTATTATTGTTATTATTGTTCTTGTTGTTCTTGTTATTGTTGTATTATTGTTATTTATAATTTGTATAATTAACCTCCCTATGGTTCGACCCTAGTCTTGCCGGGTTATTTATTATTTCAACACTCCTACACTTGAGAGAAGACATCAATCTTTTAGTCGTGTCAAGATTCTTGGGAAGCTAACTAAAAAAGACCTTTTTAGCAATTTTTAAGAAAACTGGATAGGAAGCCTATCCTTGACCCATAGACTAAAAATAGAAAAAAAAATAATAATCTCAACTTAAAGAAGTTAACCTTAAACATTAGAATAAAAATTTTATTTCCTTCTAAAAGAAGCTCCATAACTATGTGTTGATATATTGAGTACAAAAGAAAGGTTTATTAATATCTTGTTTAAGAGATATTGAGCAGATATATAAATTTAATGAGCGTTTATTTATCAAGATACATTAATGAAAATTGAATGATAAATACCTTGTTTTGTGGAATTTGCAAATTATTTTTTTATTTTAACACTTTGAGTACTATAGAATAGTAATAAGCTGGTTGGGGGGTGTGATTTGTATTTAAAAGTGCATTTTTATCAAGGTTTTATATCATCATTTTGCATTTGAAGTATCAATAACTCCTTAACTAAAGCATGTTTTATAATAACATATCTAATACTATAAGATACCTTTAATTTATGGTAAATATTCATTTTAGACGTAGGTCTATCACATAAATAAAAGGATTGATTGATGAGTTTAAAAACTAAAATTGAAAGGACAAAGAAATGGCTAAACATAGAAAAGAGATGTTGGTGCAATCCGAACCAAAATAGTGTTCAATAATTGGGTCATATCTGAAGCTGTAGAGCTCAGTTTTAGGTCTACTTTACATGAATGGAAAGGTAATACATAGGCCTACAACTTTCACATGCAGCCAAAGATTTAAAAAGGCTATTTTCAAGTCCAAATTGTGGCAACAACAAAAAAATCTGAATATGTCCTGCAGCCCGAGCACTGTTTAATATTTGGCCTATATCTGGAGTTTTAGAAGTCCAAATGACCTTCATTTTTTTCTGGAAAGCCGAGATAATTTTCTATAACTGTCAAGTTTTCAAGTGATTCCAATTATGACGTTATCAATGATGTTTTAGGCAGACAAGCGAAGATAAGAATTGTCACCAAGTCAAGAGTTGGTCACCCACTCATCAATTAGTTATCAAATCAATAGTTCTCAATTTTGGCCTATAAAAGGAGGCATTTGCCATGCATTTAAGTATCTTGGTTTTCAGATCAAGATCATGCTCTTAATTTCTCTCTTTGTATTTTTGTTATTGTTACTAGTAGAATTATTGTTGTTGTTGTATTATTGTTATCTATAATTTATACAATTAACCTCTTTGTGATTTGACCTATGTCTTGCTGGGTTATTTATTACTTTGACACTTCTACACTTAGAAGAAGACATCAATCTTTTGGTCGTGTCAATAATTGTTAGAGCGGACTCTAAGTTATTATTGTGAACAATCTATTGCTAAGTTTGATATTAAAACCGAAGTTGTGATATATGAACTTGTGAAGCAACTAAGCTTGATAATTATGGCGGAACTATGTTATTAAACTTAGGGATAACACTCAAATATCTAGTTTTAGAGCTGCCATTAAACTAAATCATTAATGCGGGCATTGTGATTGTTTGTTAGTTAGGGTTCGTTATATGACTAATCCATTAATTAACCAACATTAAAAAAAGATAAAAATTCAGAATATAAATTATAGTTTCATTTCAAAGATCGGTTATAATTTTCTTTAATGGATGTGTGCTTGTGACCATAATTTATTTTCTTGACAAATTTTAATTTCAATTGATTTTGTTTGCTAGTTTAATTTCTTCCATAGTTTAGATAATCACAAGTCAAAAACCTCCAATTGCATAACATATGACATAAAAATTTAAACTAAATCTTTCTTATGGGATCAACCCCTTGCTTGCTCTATACTATTTTGTGTGTTGTGTTTTAAGTTAGGATAATTAATTTATGCGACCATGACATCGCAACAGCCACATATATCTTCTTTAATGTTGGTGGTTGTGGATGTAGGAAAATTCTTCTTAAGAAAAAGTTATAATGCAAAATGATAGATTCAAAAAACTACTTTTTTTTATGTTATTCACTAAGGAGAATGGAAAAACTCTCATCTTTCTCAATCTTTAAAGATTCCATTTGGTTTCATGCTCAAACACACTACATAAAAATCCTTAAGATGTTTGTCTAGATTAATATAGAAAATTGATCAAAGATTAATCAATCTTGATTTAATTTAAAAACCAACTTTAAGTTGAGGGCAAAAAGGTTGTTTGTCGAGATTTGGTGTTGCCAACTCTTTGAGAGTTTGATTTCTTATTGTCATCTCTTCATCTTTTTACTTAATTAATGGACTAGGTAAAAGGACAGTATGTAATGCTCGATAGAATTCAAATGGTGTAGGTGAAAAAATGTATATTTCTCATTTAATATTTGAGTATTTAATATAAATTGCAAGGTTATTTTGAGTAGTTGATCTATCTCTTCTCTAATAAGTTTAGACATTCATAGAATACTAAAGCAAAAAAACCAAAACTTAATTAAGATAAATACAAAACAATATGCTTGACCGCTTTTTATGATCAGCTTATTTTAACTCACAAGTGCACGAGTGTGCGATGTAGCAATTAACTCAGTAATATTGAGGTCATATCTACAGAGAGATAGATTTGGAAAATAAGCTAGGTAACAAAAAAAAATCAAAAGAAATTAAATTAACAATAACTTGGTTGAAAATAATTGATGAATTTGTTTTCAAAGATGAAAATGTGTAAATAAATTTTAAATGACAAGAAAAAGTAAGTCTTGGTCCAAATCAATTTTAATGGTGATATATTGGTGATTCCTTCAAGATATATAAGATAACTCAACCTAATATCAATGATGGTGATTTTAGATCCGAAGATATTACAATGAAATTTAAAAAGATGAAGTTTCATTATTACTTAATAATGAACAAGTACTTTCATATTAAGTAAGACATTGAATCAAGCAATCTCTATACCAAAAATAAAGTTTGTACATAAAAATTCAAGATTATAACATTACCTAAATGATTTCTAAAATTTCCTTGCAATAAAAAAAATTCATTAAGAAAATGAGAAGATAAACATTAAGATTCATTCATATCTTAAAGAACTCACCTCAACCACCATCATCCTTCATTTAGATCCAAGAAAGAGATTAGCCAACCATGATTATGTATAAGAACACTTTAATAAACATGAAATAACTTGAATCAAACTAAAATAATAAGTTTTACAAGCTATAGAACTGAAATCTACAAAGAAGAACACAACACAATTTCAATAAAAAATCGAACACAAAATGATGCTAACTTTGGACAGAAATTTAGACCCTCCTAGAAGCCTTTTTTGAAGATGTCTATTAGATACATATTTATAGGAAATTAAATAACAGCTCATTTGGACTCCTGAGTCAAAAGTTATGGGCAAAACACCGAAAGGTGTTCTGAAAAATCAAATCATGTCAGCTTTGCAACCACTTTGGTGCACGTTTTTCTTCCTCATTTATGAGCTGTCTCTTCCTTCTTTTTTATCCAAAATAATTTCACAATTTCCCTTCCAACTTTCCATCCATGTGCTTGCCTTCTTGGATCAATGGATTGCCCAAAATAAATCAATTGTTATTTGTTGTGTGGACATGTAAGATCATGGATTGTGCTTGGGCTGATTTGAAGGTTGATTTGGGGTTGAATTTAAGCATCATATAAGGATACAAATGTACCTATTATTTGGGCTAAGATTGACATTGAAACCTTGAGTGTTTGATGGTTGAAGTTTGCACACAATATAAGGCAAGTTTGGGCTTGACATACATCATATGATAATCTTTTGTAGGATTAGAATAAAAGTGATTTTTTTAGGGAAAATTTGGAGCACTTATTTGAACCAAGATTTATTTCAAACTTCAACTAAATTTCTCTTCAATTCTTTATTTTGAATTCCAACATTAAATTTTCTAACATAATCCATTTAAACTCCAAAAACCTAGCAAAACATTAAAAAAAACTTCGTTACTAAAAAGCACATCAATTATTATAAAAACCCAAATAAAAACAATAAGTACATATGTAAAATAAGAGACTTAATGATACTTTTGATGCATAATCACACCCCCCCAACTTAGATTTTGTTGGTCCTGAAGCAAAACAAAACATAAAACCTTTGAAATAAAAAGAATAATAATAACTATAATTAGGCTTGATTTATCACACTTAAAGGACCTATCATGCAAACATTAGTATCTTCAACTTAGTGTATACACAATAGCAAATAAAGAAGAATAAACATACTCAGATTCTCTAAATCAAATATCCATATAAAATTCCAAATTCAATCATATTTATCATGCAACCAACATAATTGATTCTCGTGAAAACTCAACTTGTGATCTTCCCTTCTCACTACTATAAATAAGGTAGCAAACGAGAGAAATATCTATATTTTTTCTTTCTTTCTTTCTTTCTTTATTTTTTAAGATATTATTTATTTATTGTCTTTAAGTGGTCACTTTCCTTTTAACGCGAATACAAACATTTGTGATGAATGCACCCGGTTACTCACAAAGTCACAAACTTAAAGTGTTTTTGCATACTCATATTTCAAGCTACTGTTTGACATAAAAATAAACATTTGTGATGAATATCCCTAATTACTGAGCAACTCAAAACATTGGAGTAGATAGAACTTTGTACACATTTATTTATTTAATTGTCTAATAATTATTACTCTATTTACTTAAACCTTATTTAGGACTAGATCAAATGGGAAGATCATAAGTAAAGCATCACACTTATTTTTTATGCATAATCACATAACTCACACAACTTTTACAAGGAAAGATGTACTTCAATAATCTTAAAGAGAACCAAAAGTATGTTATATCTTGCTTTATAAGATATTATATATCCCAAATTAAAGTATGCAATGTTCAATAGAATAATAAATTCAAAAATGTAATGTTGATCCTAAACAAGTCTTACTCACCTATGAATGTAAATTTATTTATTTATTTTTCAAACAAGCATGGCCATCTCAAGCATTCAACATAATTAAATATCTAAAATTAAGTTTTACATTATCTTTAATTAAAAAAATAGAGAAGAAAAGAATAAAAATTAGAAATTTATTACTCCCTTCTTTTTTTTTTTGCACATAATGAACCTCACACCGCCCAACTTAGAATAATGCATTGTCCCTAATGCATGAACAAGTAAATATAAGAGTTGGAAAACTAAAAGAAGAAAAAAACTCATTACTTCTGATACTACAATGGTATTGGATCTTCAAGATCCAATGTCTCAACTTCAGCCACAAAGTTTTCAAGATAGGGTTTCAATTGATGACCATTTACTTTGAAAACGTTTCCATTCTTAGGATTTTGTACCTCAAAGGCACCATACTCAGAGATGGATTTAATCATAAATGGACCAATCCATTTTGTCCTCAACTTTTCAGGTCATGAATTATACAAGAGAACCTTTTGACCAACATGAAAGGATTTTCTAAGAATATGTTTATCATGCAAAGCTTTCATCTTATGTTTTGAAATTTTTATATTTTCAAATGCATCATTTTTCAGCTCCTCTAATTCTTCCAATTGAAGCTTTCTATTTTTGCCAACTTTGTTTTCATTGTCATTGAATTGACAGATGGCCCAATATGCACGGTGCTCAATATCAACAAGGAGATGACAAGTCTTTCCATAAACTAGCCTATAAGGAGACATTTCTAAAGAGGTCTTGTAAGCAATACAATATGCCACAAAGCATCAACTAGTCGTAAGGACCAATCTTTAAGATTTAGGTTAACTGTTTTCTCTAAAATGTTCTTAATCTCCCTATTTGCCAATTCAGCTTGGTCACTAGTTTGTGGGTGATAGGGGGTACTGACCTTGTGAATTACACCATATTTTCTCATCAACATCCTAACGGGCTTGTTACAAAAATGTTTTCCCCCATCACTAATCATAGCCCGGGTCATGCCAAAATAAGAGAAAATATCTTCTTTCAAGAATTTAACCACAACTCGATGGTCATTAGTTCGAGATACAATGGCCTCCACCCATTTAGACACATAATCAATAGCTACAAGGATGAATTGGTAGCCACATGAACTTGGAAAAGATCCCATGAAATCAATCCCCCAATAATCAAATATTTCTAAAACAAGAATAATGTCAAGGGGCATCATGTTACACCTAGTAAGGTTACCTAATCGTTGGCATCGATCACATGTAACACAGAAGGTATGAACATCTTTAAACATGGTGAGCCAATAAAAACCACACTGCAAGATCTTAGCAATGGTTTTCTTGAAAGAGAAATGCCCACCATAAGCTAATGCATGACAAAAATTAATGACAATTTGGAATTTCATGGTCAGGGATCCACCGCCTAACAATTTGGTCAAGATAGTATTTAAATAGGTAGGGGTCATCCTAAAAAAAGGTACGCACATTACGCAAGAATTTTTTTTTGTCAAGTTTAAACCAATGAGAAGGAATCTGACTTGTGGCTAGGTAATTTGCTATGTCAGCATACCGTGGAGAACCAATATAAGAGACAGTACTTGCATAAAATAAATTTTCATCAGCAAAGAGTTCATTTATTAGAGATTCATCAATTATGGTCTTTTCACTTGAAAGACGGGACAAATGATCAGCCACTACATTCTCTACTCCCTTTTTATCTCGAATTTCAAGGTTAAACTCTTGGAGTAGGAGGATCCATCGAATCAAAAGTGGTTTGGCATCTTGTTTTATGAGCAAGTATTTCAATGTTGCATGATTAGTGAAAACAATAACAAGAGATCCAACCAAATAAGACCTAAACTTGTCTAGTGCAAAGACCACAGCTAAGAGTTCTTTTTCAGTTGTAGTGTAATTCAATTGAGCATCATTTAAAGTCTTACTAGCATAATAAATGACATGAGGCTTTTTATCTTTTTTTTGCCCTAAAACAGCCCCTACCACAAAATCACTAGCATCACACATCAGTTCAAGTGGTAAAGACCAATTAGGAGCTTCCATGATTGGTGTAGTTATCAAAAACCCTTTAAGCTTTTTAAAAGCTTCTTGACATTTTGATTTCTAATCAAATTGGACATCTTGTGACAACAAGTTACACAATGTTTGGCAATGGTACTAAAGAATGAATGAATCTTCGATAAAACTAGCATGTCCTAAAAAGGATCTCACATCTTTCACAGTCCTAGAGGTAGGTAATTTTTGAATGATTTCCACTTTTGACTTATCTACCTCTATTCCTTTTGAAGAGACAATGTGAGCTAAGACAATGCAATATGTCACTATAAAATGACACTTCTCCCAATTGAGTACAAGATTGCTCTCTTCACATCTTTCAAGGACTTTTTCTAAATGCATTAGACACAACTCATAAGAATCCTATAAACTAAAAATTCATCCATGAAAACTTCTAAAAAAATTTTCACCATGTCATTAAAGATACTCATCATACACCTTTGAAAAGTGGATGATGCATTACACAAGCTAAAGGGCATTCTTTTATAAGCATAAGTACCAAAAGGACAAGTGAAAATGGTTTTTTCTTGATCTTCTAAGGAAATCTCAATTTGGTTGTGACCCAAGTATCCATCAAGAAAACAATAGAAAGCTCTTCCAGCTACTCTTTCAAGCACCTGGTCTAAAAATGGAAGTGGAAAATGGTCCTTCCTAGTCACCATGTTCAACTTACAATAATCAATGCACATACACCATCCAGTTTGGATTCTTGCTGGCACTAGCTCATTATTTTCATTCTTCACTATAGTGACTCTAGATTTTTTAGGGACAATTTGGGTTAGACTAACCCATTTTGAGTTTGCAATAGGGCAAATGATACCTGCATCAAGTAGCTTAAGCACTTTACCTCTCATTACTTCCTTCATGTTTGGGTTCAATCATCTTTGCATTTGCCTCACAGATTTAGCCTCTTCTTTAAGATAGATTCTACGTGTACATAAAAGAGGGCTAATTCCTTTCAAGTCAGTAATTGTCCACCCAATTGCTTTTTTGTGTTTTCTCACCACTCTCAAAAGTTTTTATTCTTGCCCTATACTGAGTTTTGATGAGATCATAGTAGGATATGATTCATCCTCCCCTAGAAATGCATACTTAAGATCACTTGGTAAAGGCTTCCTTTTTGGTTTATAAGGTTGGACAAGAGATGCCTCAACTTTCACTTGGGGTGAAATCAAAGGCTCAAATGATAGGGTCCATTGACCTATTGACATAATAGGCATTGGATCTAGATAAGTCTCGAGTTCTCTTACTTCCTCATCAACACATTCCAAAGAACAAAATATTTCATCATGAATTAAAGTTCTCTCCATTGGATCCTTGATCCACATTCTCTCAAAGTTTTCTTAACAAATTATTTGGATCAAATCTATCTCTCTAATGTCCTCATGTTCCCCAATTTGTTTGAAGACATTGAATATGTCCATCTCCACAGTCATATTCCTAAAAGACAATTTCATCGCCCCATTCCTACAGTTAATTAAGGCATTAGATGTAGCTAGGAAAGGCCTACCTAAGATGATTAGGATGGGAGCATTAGATCCTTGAACGGGTGCAGTGTCTAACACTACAAAATCAACAGGAAAGTAGAATTTATCTACTTGGACCAACGTGTCCTTAACAATACCCCTAGGAATCTTGATTGACCTATCAACTAATTGAAGTGTGATTTGAGTAGGCTTGATTTCTCCTAAACCTAATTGTTCGTAAATAGTATAAAGTATTAAATTCACACTTGCTCCTAAATCCAACAAAGCTTGATCTATCTTATGACTTCCAATAATGCATGAAATGGTAGGACAACCAGGATCCTTGTATTTAGGAGGGGTCTTAAACTGGATGATGGCACTAGCATGTTCAGTTAGAAAGACTCTTTCTTTCACATTCAATCTCCTTTTGACTGTGCATAAATCCTTAAGAAACTTTGCATACGATGGGACTTGTTTAATTGCATCAAGGAGTGGACTATTGACTTTCACTTGTTTGAACAATTCATAGATTTCTAAGTTCATAAGATCATGTTTAGGTTTCCCTAACCTTTGTGGAAATGGTCCTCTACGAACAAATTCTAAATCACTCAGTTTGACTCTAATTTTTTTTTTTGAATCATCTCCTTTCTCACTCATCTCTTTTTCATTTATCCCGCCTTTTTTGTCACTCAAACTCTCATTTATCACTTATGTTTTGATTTCCTCTTCACTTTCCTTAGATTTCTCCTCTACAATACCTCTAGGAATCCTAAAACCTATACCTTTATCAATAATATTTCCACTTCTAAGGGTGGTGATGGCTTAGAATTGTTCATGGTTTGAAGTTTCACTAAGTAAGGATTCACTCATGTGTACCTAACCTCTAGGATTGGGCATTGGTTGAGTTGGGATTTTTCCCTTCTCTTGAATGCTTGGTGATTGAGTCAACTTAGTTAGTTGACTTCGAATGTCATCTAAGGTCCTATTGGTCTGGTCTTGAAATTTGTAAGCTTGGTTCTTGATTCCTCCTTGCATTTACATAAATTGTTGAAGAGTATCCTCTAGTGATCTCTTATGAGGTGATTAATACGTGTTATGTGTAGAAGCATGAAATGGTTAAGGTAAGGGTTGAAATGTTTGAGGTACTAAAACGCTCTCATTTCTCCATCCAAAATTTAGGTGGTTTCTCCATCCAAGAGTATAGGTATTAGAGTAAGGATTGCCTACTTGGTTTGAAAAGGGCTTTCTAACATTATTTGAATCAGAAGTTTGGCCATATAGCACTTCCTTAAAGGCTAGAATGGTAGGACACTCAGTTATCCTATGCCCTTTGCTTTCACACACAACACAACTCTTCTCTTGTTGTTCACTTATGATATATACTTTTTTAAGCTCAAGAGACTTTACTTTCCTAGTCAATGAGGCTAATCTAGCATTGAGGTCATTAGTCTCTTTCAATTGAAATTTACCACTTGAATGAAAAATGGTGTTTCTAGACTCAACATGAAGTGACAGAGAGGTTTCTCATTGCTTTGTGTTTTCAACCAATTGATCATAAAAATCGAAGGCTTCACTTGGTTCTTTGTCATAAAACTCACCATTACACATGGTTGACGCTAGCTTTTTAAAATCTGCGGTAAGAGAGTCGTAGAAGAAACTTACTAACCTCCACATCTTAAAACCATAGTGGGGGCATGCATTTAACAAATCTTTGAACCATTCCCAAGCTTGGTGAAATGACTTATTTGGACTACAAGAAAAATTCATCATTTAACACTATAAGGCTGTCATCCTATGAGTAGGGAAGTATTTTTTTTTTCAAAAATTCAGTTTGCATTTCCCTCCATGTACCTATAGACATAATGGGAACAATTTAAGCTGAATAGTTTCTTCAATGCATGTTCTATCAATAAAAGCATTACATACCTCTTCAAAGTCCTTAATGTGTATATATGGATTTTCAGAATCCATACCATGATATATGGGAAGAAGTTGGATCATGCCCGGTTTCAAATTGAAAGCTTGTTGGTTAAGAGGCAAGATAATACACGAAGGTGTACTTTGTCTAGCTGGGTGAAAATACACTCTAAGAGTTCAAAAATTAGGTTGATTATTGAATTGTGGAGGTTCATTGCCTTGAACACTCCCTTCACCCTCTACATCTTCAACATTAGCCATGATGAAAAAATAATGATAATAATATAACAATTATATGAATATGAAAAGAAAGGAAAAGGAAAAAGAAGATTGCAAATAAAAGTAAATGAAATGTAAAAGATAAAGTAACAACTAAAAAATAAAAATACAACAAACTAGGAAATTCACACTCCAACTAATAAGTAATATTAACAATAATAAACATTAAAAGATAATTATAACAAGCATGAATAAAGAGGTGGTAATACCAGCAAAGTACTTCAAAAAAAAAACCACAACAATACAACAAGATAAAATAAAATAAACAAGAGGCAGTAAAACCAACATTATAATATAAACAATAAATATTATAAACTAATTAGAATAAACATCAAAAGAAAAATGGTTCAACCAACCAATAGCTAACAATTAATAGTCCATTCCACAGTCCAATATCTGAAAAATTGAGGTCAATTTTTTGAGGTGGTATAACCAACCATTTGATTTTATTTTTATTTTTTTTAGGCGGTAAAACCAGTCAATTGATTTTTTTTATATGATTTTTTTTAGGTTTTCCAATAATCAAATTTAAATTTGTTACCTTTGCTTGCTAGCTCCCCGGCAACGGGACCAAAATTGCTTGACTGCTTTTTATAATCGACTTGTTTTAACTCACAAGTGCACGAGTATGCAATGTAATAATGAATTTGGTAAGATCAAGATCATATCCATAGAGAGATAGATTTGGAAAATAAGCTAGGTAACAAAAAAAAACTCAAGAGAAATTAAATTAATAATAACTTGGTTGAAAATAATTAATGGATTTGTTTTCAAATATGAAAATGAGTAAATAGATTTTAAATGATAAAAAAAAGTAAGTCTTGGTCCAAATCAATTTTAATAGTGATGTATTGGTGATTCATTCAAGATATATAAGATAACTCAACATAATATCAACGATAGTGATATTAGATCGGAAGATATTAAAATGAAGTTTAAAAAGATAAAGATTGATTATTACTTAAGAATAAACAAGTACTTTCATATTAAGTAAGATAGTGAATCAAGCAATCTTTATACCAAAACTAAGGTTTGTGCATAAAAATTCAAGATTATAACATTACCTAAATGATTTCTAAAATTTCCTTGCAATAAAAAAAATTTATGAAGAAAATGAGAAGATAAACATTAAGATTCATTAATATTTTAAATAACTCACCTCAACCACCATCATCTTTAATTTGGATCCAAGAAAGAGATTAGCCAACCATGATTATGTATAAGAACACTTTAATAAACATGAAATAACTTGAATCAAACTGAAACAATAAGTTTTACAAGCTAAAGAACTGAAATTTACAAAAAAGAACACAACACAATTTCAATAAAAATTCAAACACAAAATGATGCTAACTTTGGACAACAATTTAGACCCTCCTAGAAGCCTTTTTTGAAGATGTCTATTAAATACATATTTATAGGAAATTAAATAATAGCTCATTTGCACTCCTTAGTCAAAAGTTATGGGCAAAACACGAAAAGGTGTTCTGAAAAATCGAATCATGTCAGCTTTGCAACCACTTTGTTGCATGTTTTTCTTCCTCATTTATGAGCTGTCTCTTCCTTCTTTTTTATCCAAAATAATTTCACAATTTCCCTTCCAACTTTCCATTCATGTGCTTGCCTTCTTGGATCAATGGATTGTCCAAAATAAATCAATTGTTATTTGTTGTGTGGACATGTAAGATCATGGATTGTGCTTGGGCTGATTTGAAGGTTGATTTGGGGTTGAATTTAAGCATCATATAAGGATACAAATGTACCTATTATTTGGGCTAAGATTGACAATGAAACCTTGAGTGTTTGATGGTTGAAGTTTGCACATAATATAAGGCAAGTTTGGGCTTGACATAGATCATATGATAATTTTTTGTAGGATTAGAATAGAAGTGATTTTTTTAGGGAAAATTTGGAGCACTTATTTGAATCAAGATTTGCTTCAAACTTCAACTAAATTTCTCTTCAATTCTTTGTTTCGAATTCCAACATTAAATTTTCTGACATAATCCATTTAAGCTCCAAAAACCTAGCAAAACAATAAAAAAACTTCGTTACTAAATATCACATCAATTATTATAAAAACTCAAATAAAAATAATAAATACATATATAAAATAAGAGACTTAATGATACTTTTGATACATAATCACAAGACAAATAACAAATAACAAAATAATTAGGAAAAACAATACTTAGTGACACAATGCCAAAATCAACACTCTAAAAATAATATAAATTAAATTATTATACTAAATAGTATTGTTGTTAAATATGGTAGCAAGCAAGGGTCATTCAAACAAAAGATTGTTTTTGGTTAACAATTTATTGCTTCAAAATAGAAGGAAAAAAAATCTAATATGATTACTAAAAAAGTAAAACTAAAAAACCTATCTAGAGTCTAGATTTATAAAATTGACTAAAACTTTGCAAACAAACTGAAAAAAACACCTCTATCTTAGTCACATATAAAATCAGGAGCAATTTAGTGTATAAAAAAAATCTAAAAACCTAAAAATTTTAAAAGCAAGTTTTTAATAAAGTTTAAAACTTGATGAGAAATATGGTTAAGACATCACTCACCATTTCTAAACATGAAATATAGAAGAAAAAAAATCAAAATTATTCATTCACTTTCCTTGGAATTTAGCAACTCTAAAACAATCACAATTTTGATTATCTTAATCATTCCTTATTTTGTTGTCCAGTAAAATAAACTTTATGCTTGATCCCTTCTCATTAAATAACCTAGAACAAGCTTTCTAAATTCAATTTAAAGAAAGCAATAAATGAAGAAAGATGTATATTGAATCAAGTTGAAAACACACAAACTTGGTTTATTAGTCTTAGATTATATTCTATAAATAATTAATTGAAAATCTCTAATAAACTTATGACACAACACAATTTGCAACTTAAGTTAGAATTAATAACAAAACCAACCAAAATCCTAAAATAGCAACCAAATCCCTATCATATTTAGCTTATTGTTAGCCTAAATCAACATGATAAATTTTAATAATGAAATCAAAAGAATATAAACAAATTCAATAGAAAGATGCAAGCAAATCATGAAATTTCTTAATTGAAAATAAACATGTCTAGAGTTTTAAAATCATCCTTAACAAAAGAAATATCTAGCTATGCATGCTTAAGATATTAAACATCAAATTTAATGAGAAACCTAACAAAGAAAACAAAAGATAAAAGAATTAGATGAAACTTGGTTATATTGACTGAATCTCCTCTATTTTTTCTTTCACCTTTTTTATTTTATAAGTGTATTTTTTTCTTCTTCTTTCCCGGCTCCTCAATTTATTATGGTTTTCATGTTATCTCCAATAAATCTAAGTCCAAGTTGAGATAAACCAATAGTCATGTTTATTTATTTTCAAAACTCATTTTTATTAAACCACATCATTGAATCAATAAAATAATTTCATATAGTTTAAATAACTTGATGAGCAAATAGCTAACATGACATCTAACTCCTTAGAGTTTTCACTTGAATTTTCATCTAGCCAATTAAAAGAACTATTATTAAACTCAGATTAGCTCGACGAGTTGACTTAGTGGCTAGATTGAAAATTTTCATCTAGTCCAGGTTTGTTAAAAGATCGACAATGCAACAACCTGATAAAATCTAGTCTACTCGGCAATCCGACCAATGACCCAGGCGACTTGAGCAAGCCCAAACGAGACCTAGTGTTTTTTTTCTCAAATGTGGTTTTTCTCCTGTGCCCCTCTTTTTCTATTTTTTTAGTTGGTTATTAACATTATTTAAAGTTCACTATATAAATATTAGAGAAAAGAATAATATAATATCTTTTCAATGTAGGATTTGAAGCTCTTTAATATTCTATGTTCGCATGAAACAAGTTATTTTTTTTAATGTAGGATTTGAAGCACTATAATATATATATATATATATTCATAAAAAATAAGTTATATTTTTTCAATGTGAGATAAAAAAAAATTAATTTAAATACTTTAATTTAAAAGGATAATACAGTAACTTTTCAATATGAAATAAAAAACTTTTCAAAATATTCTTTTAAACTTTATTATTTACAATATATATAGCCTATATTTACATGGATTTTTTCTTAATTTTTTCATATAAAATATTAAATATTTAAATATTTTTTTAAAATTTTTTTATTGATTGAAGTTGACTCATGAAACCCAGGACGAGCCAGATTTGATAACTATGATTAAAAGATGAGGTTTGAGTTTTACAACATCTTATCTTACGGTCCGGTAATATATATTAAATTGAAAACTTTTTTTATTTAAAATACCTATAAAATAGAAAAAAATAATAATAATAAAGACAATAGATAAATTAATAGAAAAAGATTTAAAAGTGTTGTCACTTTGCGAAGAATTTAAAATTTTAGTTGTAATCCATTGTACCGAAGAAGCCATTGCACAAAATCGTACCAAAATAAGCAAGATTGCGCACAAAACTCAACTTAGCCTATTTTAAAGCTCGCTAAGTTGTTTAAGGGATAAGTATTTAACTCTTTTGTAATTTTGCCAAAGTTTAATTCTCCTCAAAATTCTCCTAGTTAACTAGGTTTATGTGACCCTCGTGAGTGTGTGCAACCATCATGCATGATGTTTTCAGAAATCCCTTTTAATATGAATAAAGAGCTTCACGTACACACACACATATATACTTAGCCATTTTATAATATAGTGTAAAAATTAAACTAAAGAAAATAGATCACTTGAAGCTCTAATCTTAATACTTAGGAAACAATCTTCTAAACTCATGCTTTCATGGCTTGAGAATCATAAAGTCTCGTTTCATGCTTGCAAATATTGTGCTTCTATACTTGAAATGCCCATAATTAGTAATACGTATAGTTCAATATTGCTTCCACCTAACTTAAACATGCGTTGAACACTACATTACAATTTCAATCCGAATTACATTCAGTTAGTTTATTGACCCATCAAACTTAAAGTGGATAAACCCTAGGCCAACAAAATTCTTTAAAACTAATAATTAACATTTTGTTTCTAAATTAATATAATAACATTTTGTTTAACAGTTGGTTGAAAAGGTAAACAAAATTCATCACTTAATCTGCATATTGAACAAGATCCATTAACGTAAGAAAAACTATTTTGATGTGAAATTGATAAATTACATATAAAAATAAATAATCATACAAAAATAAATGATTTAAGTGATAAAATTTAGAATTTAAGGAATTCAATAAATAAATATACAAAAATAAATGATTTATGTTAAATAAATAATTATACAAAAGTAAATGATTTATGTGATAAAATTTATAATTTAAGTAATTCAATAAGAACTTTGCAAGTAATTCAATAAGAACTTTGCACAATAAAGTGAATAAATTAGATGATAAAACTAATATATTACGTAAAAAAACCAATAAATTGCTAAATCAATAGAATATATTTAATAATTTTGAATTTTATATATGAAAATAGTAATCAATGTAAGGAAATTAAAAATCAAAAGCATCAGGTAATGAAATCTAAAAAAGTTGTGACTAAATTCATGTGTTGAGTTAAAATGTACTCCTAATTAGGGGACAATATTTAATTTTCACATTGAATAAGTAATACTTATAAATAAAAATTGTTATCTATTAATTGTTCAATTCTAATTATTGCTTCAAATTGAAATGTAACAAGCTAACGAGTGGTTCTTATAAAAAATACTTGTATATACTATATATATATAAAAAATAATAGATAAAAAAATACATGAAAGGTACAAGAAAATATATCTGGTGTTGAATCGTGTAATTGGTATCCCGGAAAAAAACTATCCTCCACCTCATCACGGTCTATTGATTGGATGTATTTATATAATCAAAGCTTATAATTTCGGTATTAATTGATGTGATGTTGTGACATGTGTTATGTATCTATCTAGTGCACGTTTGAAAAAGAAGCAGGTGTGTTAGATCTATATGACAGGGTACATTTATTTTCTGTCTTTTTTTATCTTCATATAATCACTAAACACTATGTTAAGGGAAAAAGAAAAAAGAAAAAGAAAAGAAAAGCAAGCAACACAGCTGGTCAGATCTAAAAACATTATTTTATTGAATGGATGAGATGGAAAGATTCTCATCCTATGGGGTGGAAAAGCGATGGCATTTAAGGCATTCAAGGTCATCTGTGTGTTTTTGAAAAATTATTTTTTAAAATTTTTTATATTTATTTATTATTAATAAAATTAGTCAATAAAAAATATTTTTTAATCAACAAAAAATATTTTTCAGTTAATAAAAAACACTTTCTAGTCAATGAAAATATTTTTTAGTTAAAAAAATTTAGCTTGATTTTCAGAAAAGTATTTTTCTTTTTAACTATGTTTGTTTTTCGGAAAGTGATTTTCAGAAAAATATTTTCCAAATTTTTTTGTATTTGTTTTCATAAAATAGTTTTTAAAAAATCACTTTCTAAACTTTCTTGTGTTTGTTTGCTGTTAGGAAAGTTGGTAAATGAAAAACACTTATTAGTCAAAGGAAAATTTGGCTTGATTTTCAGAAAAGTGTTTTGCTGAAAAATTTAGAAGGAAAATACTTTCTGAAAGTTGTGAAAAATTTAGAAATATCATTATTTACTTCAAATTTGATCCTCAAACTTTTGATTGCTATATATATTTTGTTTTAAATATTTATTTTTCAATTTCATTTCTTAAAATTTAATTTTTATATTAACTTTGATCCTCATTTTTATAATTGTTATTTGCTTTTCTCCTATTATTTTTTTATTGAAAATGTTTCTATCAAATTTGGTCCTTTTATTTATTTATTTTATTTGAAATACTTTATGAAATATTAATTATTATTATTTTAATTTCTTCATCTTTTTTTTAGATTTGATCTTTATTATTTTGATTATTATTTATTTTATTTGAGATAATTTATGAAATTATTTTTTTCAATTTCATTATAATTCAACTTTTTTAATTTGTAAGATTTATTCTTTATTATTTTAATAAACTTGAGAAAAATAAAATATTAATAAATTATTTTCTAGTTCATTTTTCATAATATAACCAAACACTAAAAAGTGTTTTCCAGATCATTTTTTATAACACTACTAAATTTTAAAAAATATTTTACTTTCTAAAAATTTATTTTTTAAAAAATTTATTTTCATTATAATTCACTTTTCAAAAAAATAATTTTCCTACGGAGGCTAAGCGAAGCAGTGGTGTTGGGGGGAATAAAGGGGTGCATAAGAGTTGATTGCTTTTTAAAGATTTTTTTAAAATATATATTAAAATAATATTTTTTTTATTTAAAAAAAATTATTTTTGAAATTAATATATAAAAAAAAAACAAATGCAAAAAGACAGATAATGAGAACTTGGAACAGAACAAACCACGTTTATCAGTTGCATGGAGAATGGGAATGATCTCTCCAGATTCGGAATCTATATAGCTTTTCGAGTCTTTTGTCTGCTTCTCTAGTCTATGTGTCTTTTTAAATTTCATTCATATTAAATAAACCTAATAATATTATATTGGCCTCCATTGATGCAAGCGCCGACTAACAACCCCACGTTTTATTGCAGTGCACATAATTTATCATTAGCTGGTTTGCTTTTATATTTTAAAATTATATTTTAAAATATTATGTTTTATTTTTTATTTTAAATTAATATTTTTTTTTATGTTTTAGATTATTATTGAGAGCCTGGAATATTTCTCCTCTACAGCGTAAGCACAGCAACCCAAATGCAAGCGATAAATATGCTGGAGCCTGTAAGGTATGAAATGGTTGGAGAAAGAAGCGACGCTTACTGTTACTCTCAATGGGAACGCAGACTGGATTTTCATTTTGCTTGAAAAAGTTATTGTGACCGGGACCCTTGTGGTTCACATATCACGAGAAAGTGCTGCACGAACTGTTGACAAGATAGAGACGCTCCAACTTTGCAGGGCCATTGGCTGGGACCGTTTGGACTTGGCCGAAGCCTCTCCATCCAGAGATATATATTTCTTCGGCATGACCACATTGCAATTGTCATTTACTGACGAAATTTCCCATAGTGGACTTTTGCGTGCTTAGCAGTTCCCCATGAAACTGCTCCTATATTATTATGCTGGGAAGGCAACAAGCTGTGTGAAACGGCCATGGGAAGCTTCTTCTTTTAAGTACTATTCTTGAGAGGGGGAAGAAGGGGGAAATTGAGGGTGAAGAATAACCCTATGCTGAGCCAATGACATCAATCACCTTCTGTGTTAAATTTTGATTTATCCCAGTCGACTTTATGTGCCAATGACTCTTTCTTTTTTCTGAATTACTTGCCTTCACTTTGTTTCTTATAATTATGAGAACTCTCAGATCTGTGCTTGTGATGGTACTTGGATCAAGTTTTCATAAATAACCCTGTGAAATACTTTTGAAAATAATAATACTTTACCTTCTCAGATTCAAACAGTCAGAGAAACGGATGAGAATTTAAAAATGAGGAATTATCTCTTGTTATGTAAAACTAGCTTTGTTGCCATGCGTCTCAGCGAGTAGCAGCTAATATCTCTTACGGATTCGGTGACCAATATATATTGCAGATGTGCTGTGAACAATATGCTAACAAAGTGTATCATGAGAGTTAAGAGTATATAGCATCATGGATTTTTTTTATGGTGCGTGCAAGTGTAAATTGCAGAAAAGAATAGAAATAAATCATTAAATGATGTGGATACTTTTTAAAATACATGAAATTAAATTTTAAGGATTTGTAATTTTACCTAACAAAAATCAATTTTGAAGAATTATATGTAACTGATTTTTTTTGTCTCGACACAGCCGGTTGTTGGTCACCAACTGAAAATTCTTAAATCTACCCATGGTCCAACATTAAAAACTTGGTCAAAGAAGAATTATTCTAGCTATAGAGCCTGTAGGGAAATATTTTTGTATTGGGAGTGCTCGTTGAGCAGTGGTGTTTGGCACTATGGTACAATTGCTTTTTTTTTTCTTATAATATTTTTAAGTGTTTTTAATTTTAAATTAATTTTTTATATTTTAAAATTATATATGATGTGAAATATAAATTTTAAATAAAAAATATTAAAATAATAATTTTAAATAAAAAAACACTCTTACAATCACTTTCATCACAATTTTCAAACAAATACCATTAAAGAATAAAATACTAGCAGGATATGAATAAGCCTAAGTAAGGGACTTTATATCTCTAAAATATCTAATAATAATTAAAAAATAAATAAAAATAAAATAGTTTAATTAATTTAAAAAAAACTAAAATATAAAACTGCTAGTAAAATTAAAATTCAACTTAAAATGCCTAATTCTCTCTTGTATTAATGAATTCGAAGATATGCTATATATTACTAGAAATATATAAATATTTAATTTTCAAAGCAACTAAAATTAAATTAAAACTTTTTTTATAGATCTAGTTATGACCATATCAATAAAGAAAGGTCAAAATTATAAATTTGAATCTTTTTATTCTAATATTTTTATAATGTATAAATGTTGCTATCCATTCCTTTTTTTAACATGAATTAAATTAATAAAAACTTGTTTTTTATTATTTAATATCTTCCTAAAATCTTTTTAACCTTGTATCTTGAAGAAGTCCATTGAAAGTTTTTTAGACATTTTAACTCTAAATCATTGGACCAACTAAGATCTTTAATGGATCTTTTGATATTGCTTAGATCAAATCATTTCTTCTTTCTTTTAAAAGATTTACCTTCAAATTATCATTTATATTAAATAATGAGAAATAAAAAATATTGAATATATATCATTAACACTATACTCACTTGGTATCACTTGGTAGATCTACTATATAGACATTGTTATTAATTCTCTTTGGAAACCCACCTAAAAATTAATAAATTTGTGATAAATACAATTATCTTGAATTGAAAAATGATAGATTAAAAGGGAAAATTATTATAATTTGGGATAAAAAAAACCCTAAGTAAATTAACTTAAATTTTGGATAAGATAAAATAATAAAATTGATAAGTGAAATGTTAACTAGTAATAATAATTATTTTAAATGAAGATTTTTTTTAATTTAGGATGAAAATATTTATAAAAATATAAAGAAATTTTAAATAAGTAAAATATTTTACACATAAATAATGATAACTGCCATTATAAGCCTTGTGTATAATTACATAATTTTTAACCAATAAAGGAAGGGAATATGAGAGAAATATTTTTATTATGAAAATGGATGAATGTCTTCAATTAACTAGTTTGAAAATCTTGATATTTTCATTAAATAAAACAATATGTAAATTCTTATTTTGACATAAAAAATTTTAATATTTAATTTTATAATATTAAGTATAATTCTGAATTAAACTTTTAAATTAAATTGAGATTTTATGAGGAATTTTCTAACATATTTTTCAAATTTAATTTTAAATTTTAAATAACTCAGAGTTTAAAAAGATTTTATGAATATACTAACAATAAAATAAATTACAGAAGATGATACACAGATAACTAATAAGGATATTTTAGTAATAAAAAAGTTATTCTTTAAAGCTGCTATAACTATGACAATGGACCCAGACCCAAGAGATAAGCTTGGTTTTCTTCAATTCCTTCATAAAAATCTTGGAAACATTCATTTATGTTGGGTTTTGGGTAAAAAAATATTTAAGATTATTAAATATATAACTAAATGCTATTTAATTACTATGTATAAAACATAAATGATTGAAGGTTGTTAAATTTAAAAATTTTAAGGTTATTTTCATCTTATAAATAAAATGAGTAGTTTTTTCATCTAGAAAACATCATATATATATATGTATGTATGTATGTATGTTTATGTATATATATTATGTTTTTGAAGTGGGAGCTAATATATATTTGATCTTATTTTATAAAAATCACCTTATACTCTAAAAAATAAACCTCTTATTTTTTACATCTTACCAAGTATATTATTTTGATACTTTGCTTTAAAAGAAATTAACAAAAGCTAGAAACCAGGAGGCCAAAGTTTGTTGAATTTATTTAAGGGTTATGCGCTTTAATTTATTTAAAATCCAAAACGACTTTATATATATATATATATTTAATTTCAGGGATTTTAGGATTTAATTTTAGAATGCAACTAAAAAGTTTACGCTGAAGATGGATCCCATCTATGGTTACTAAATTCACATATTCAATTGTATCCCATGGTTTAGACTAAACATCAAACAAGAAGCTTAGATGTGCGTTTAAGGATAAATATTCGTTGAAATCGCTTCAAATGAGTTGAATAGTTTTATGGACAATTATTGTTCGGGTTGGGTATGAGTAAATTCTGAAAAGCCAAAGATAAGTTTTACAAGAATAATGGATAATGTTACAGATCTGAAATGTATGAATATACTACATTAACTTTTGATCTCTCTTCCTATAAAAATAAATAAATAAATACATAGATATATGCTCAATATCTGAATAAATATATGATATTTGATTGGACCGGATATCATCCACCTGAAAAATATTTTTAAATTTAAAAACTAGTATGGGTAGTGCAAAAATATGACTTGTAGGTTTCATTGTTATGTATTCACCACTTTTAAATCAAGAATTGCCATTTAATTTACATATTTTTCGAAGTGAGCGTATGAGTCTAGTTAAAAGGAAAGTACTCATATTTAGAAGGAAATTTGCGCAGGAGAGTTATGTAGGTTTTCTTGTTAATGAAACTTTTATAAATTATTCTTTGATGATGTCTCAAAAATTTAATATATTAAATATGTTTATTCGATGTTTGGTTATTAACTAATTAAATATTAAGTGGAATATAAATACTATTAATGATAAAGTTAGTAATTTTAAATGGGATAATAATAGATAAAATTAAGAGTTTTAAATTTTCAGAACAAAGGTGTTCTTCCTTAATATTTTGTGATTAATATTTTAAAATATATAAATTTTAAGAGTGAAAAAAATATCTTTACATTTAAGAAATATTTATAACCTTTAAATCTTGTAGTTTTTAGAAAACAAATTTGAAAGGTTATTTGTTTTTTATGATATTAATAAACAATAAATATTTTCTACACATCATTAATAAGATAAAAATTATGATAGGCTCATTGAAAGTTTTTATACATCTATAAATATAAAGAGATGATTACTTCTGATATGAACAATTCATATAAATAATTTGAAGATAAAACTTTACTGTCTTAATATAGAACTCTAAATTAAAATAAGTTTGGCATGTAACCAAATCTAGAGAAAATAGATCTAATCTCTTGCTAAACTCACGGATTTGAGCTTAATTTATATTTGAGTCTAAGTATATTGAATTAAACACCTTACTAAATTCATGGTGATTTGAGTTTAATTTATGACTTAATAAAAGGATATTAAATATAGGTTTATATTCAATTGGATTGATATTCTATTTATGAATTTGAACCCTTTTTTAAAAAAAATATTGAATTAAAAATATTAACTCATCAATTATTTTGTTAGTTATCACAATAATGCATGTCTTGAAATCTCAATATAAATATTACAATAGATTATACTCCTTATATAATATAATAATTTATTTATAAGTCAAAGTTTATTTCAAGTGTTAGGAACTGAAACCACCTCTTTACCATTGTAATTCTTCCTAAATAAATAAATAAAAATAAGTTTTTGGTAGTAACAAATAACATAGGATGACTGAATTTAAGTTTGAAAATATTAGCACCATTCATGTTTTGATCTCCAACTAGGTACTTGATTTATGCTTCGCTGCAAGTTAGATTTTTTTTTCAATACAAACTTTTTAGACATGTTTTTTAGTTAAAAAAATTCTAAATGAAAATAAAAAAATTTATAGAACACATATAATCAAATAAATTGAGAATTATATGTGTTAATCAATAGAAAAAACATAAACAATAATTAAAAATGAAACAGGAAAAATTAAGAAACAAATGTAAATTAAGATATTTAATCTCACAAGATAGGATATTTACCGGGTTGTATTCGCTAAATTTATATACTAAAATAATTTTTCTATTCAATCAAATAATAATATAAATAGACACACACATTAAATTGATTGAATAAAATAAAAAGAAAAAAAATATTATACAAGGTTGTATATATTAGAAATATTATCTTAAAATATTTTTTTATTTTCAAAAATAAAGTTCACCTATATAAAAGATTAAAAAAATCATAGTTGAATTAAAAAAAAAACCTCTTCAAAAATTAAATGCATAACTAAAAAATAATTGTTATTTCAAATAGGCTTTCTAAACAAAATAAAAAAGATAATTACTATTAATCTAAATATAAATATAAATATTTGTAAAAAAATATAAAAACAAACATTAATTTGTATATATATAAAAAAAGATCAAGTATTACTAAGCTTAATAAGCAAAGTCAGCTTGTCGCGCCTATGTCATTAAGGCCCATGCGTAAGCATGTCTTTGTAGGCTTTTACAACTGGGTTTTTATTTTTTTGATTGCTTTACTTCATTAGTCCCAATATGTTTTGTAAAAAAATTTAGACGATGCATCACCCGCATGCCAAATAGTTTTTCCTCTTAAACATGCAAATATTTTCAATGTATTTTTGTAGCTAAAAACTTTAAGGTGTAAGTTAAAAAGTTTATGCATACATGTATGGTAATACATGAGAAAAAAAATAAAAATAACTAAAAATAAAATAGAAAAATTGAATGAATTAATAAATGAAACTTTTACCTAGTTATGTTTATAGAATTTGTTTATTAACATTATTATTTTTACTTAATCAAATGATATTAAAAATATACACACATATTAAATTAATTAAATAAATTAAAAGTAAAAAAAATATTATGCAAGATTGTATATATCTGAAATATTATATGAAAACAAATATTTTTTATTTTAAAAAATAAAGCTCTTATATATAAAAACATTAAAAAAATTATTGATGAATCATAATAATTTTTTTAAAAAAAAATTAAATATGAATAACACCAAATCTAACGTAGCCTAAGCCTATGAGCCTGACACACTAAAATATTGATCTCTTCTCTCAAGTGCAGGAGTGTTAAAATAATAAATAACATGACAAAAGCAAGGTTAAACTATATGAAGGTTAATTATATAAATTATAAACAACAACAACAACAATAGGAATAGTACTAACAGTAGTAGTAGTAATAATAATAATAAAGAGGACTTTGAAATGTACGATTAATGTAAAAATTAAACAATGATAAAAACAAATGTCAAGGTTATAGAATCCACTAAAGGTATTTGAAACAAGTATAATATAAACTCTTTCTATTACTCAACTGGAAACCACACACAAAGATAATTCCAATCAGATTATAAATTGTTAATATGATTACATTAGTTATCTTATTCCAATAATGCTAATACTTGTAAATGTTGTCAGATATTTATGATTATAACTTATATTAACAACTAATCAAGTTTCTCTCATAGCACAAATGTAACTTATACTATATGGTTGAATTATGAAAGTGTTAAGTATTTGTTATACTAAGTGTTATACAATATAAATCTAGATTAACCATTAAACTAAAAAAGTATTGAAAGTGAACAAAATAACATATATAAAACATGTTAATATCAAATATTAAAGTCCATGTTGAGTTTATATTATACTTATTTTTACACTATTAATATAACATTTTCACTTTGACATAATAAACTTAACAAAACATAATAAAAAAAAGAAATATAAATAAAGAAGATAAGAACATAAATAAGATATAAGTTAACTAAGTAAAGAAAAAGAAAGGAAAAGTATAAATAAGAGATTAAGAAAAATATAACATGAAATAAAACTTAAACATCACAAAAATATAAACAAATAAATAAAGAGCATGATCTTGAACTGAAAACCAAGATACCTAAATGCATGACAAATACTTCTTTTTATAGGTCAAAATTTAAAACTATTGATTTGATGACTAATTATTAAGTAGGTGACCAATTTTTGACTTGGTGACAATTCTTATCTTCTTATCTGAATAAAATGTCATTGCTAATATCAGAATTCGAACAAATTTCATGAAATTTCTAGAAAATCATCTTAGCTTTCTAATAAAAAAATTGAGCTCATTTGGACTTCTAGAGGTTACGAATAGTGTTTAAACTGTAAAACAAATTCTGATTTCTTTTTTGATGTTAAGATTTATACTTCCAAATGTTAGAATTGAGTTTTGGTTAATCATGAATGTTTTAGGCCTATGTCTTAGTTTTCTATCCATATAGAGCAGATCTAAATTAAAGTTCTACAGCTCTAGATAGACCTAATGACCGAATAGTATTTCAATTTGGACTACACCAACATCTTTTTTTTAAAATTTAGCTCTTTTTCTCTTCTCAATTTTAGTAATTAAACTCATCAATCAATCATTTCATTTATGTGATAGGCCTATATTTAGGATGAATTTTTACTATAAATTAAATGTATTTTATTGTATCAAACTTGTTATTATAAAACATACTTTAGTTAAGGAGTTATTCATACTTCAAGTGTAAAATAATGATATAAAACCTTGATAAATTCATACTTTAAGTGTAAAATGATGATATAAAATCTTGATAAAAGTATATTTTTAAGTACTAATTCCACCTCCCCAACTAGCTTATTACTAATCCCTAGTAATCAAAACATTAAAATAGAAAAACAAATTGTAAAGTAACAAAGTAAGGTATTCATTATTTAACTTCCATTAATCTATCTAAATAAACAAACTCTAATTAAATTTATATATATATGCTCAATACCTCTTAAACAAGATATTAATAAAACTTCTTTTTATACTCAATATATCAATACATAGCTATAGGACTTTACTTGGAAGAAAATAAAAATTTTGTTTTAATGTTTAAGTTTAACTTTCTTTGGTCGAGATTATTATCCTTTTCTTCTCTTTTTTATTTATTTATTAATATATATATAACTTAAAAAAACAATGCATTCTTAACCCATGTAACGAGCTTTCAGCTATTAACTCTTAGACTAGTTGATCTTAGGGAATTAGGTGTTGAGACACCCCTATGAGCTTAGTAACTCGGGTTGCAGATATTGATATGTAGATAGTGCAATGTTTGATTCCTTTAAGTTTTTCTCCTTAACCCATATGATAAGCATTGGACTAATAGCTTTTAAGTTAGTTGACTTTAAGGTATTAGGTGTTAAAACACCCAATCGAACTTAATTATTTAGGTTAAGGAGGCTGATTGATACTTAAAAAAATGTGTCTTTATCAAGGTTTTATATCATCATTTTGCACTTGAAGTATCAATAACTCTTTAACTAAAGCATGTTTTATAATAACAAGTTTGATACCATAAGATAACTTTAATTTATAGTAAATGTTTATGCTAAATTCAAGCCTATCACATAAATGAAAGGATTGATTGATTGATGAGTTGAAGTACTAAAATTGAAAGGACAAAGAAAGGATAAAGCTTAGAAAAGAGATGTTAATTTAGTCCAAACTAGAACATTATTCCATAATTGGATAATAACTAGAGCTGTAGAATTTAGATTTAAGTTTGTTTTATATAGATGGAAAGCTAAGACATAGGCCTGCAACTTTTATGGGAAGACAAAACTCAATTCTGATATTTGGAAGCCCAAATCTTACCAACAACGTAGAAGTTTGAATCTGTCCTATAGCCTAGATATTGTTCAGTATTCAGCTCATATCTTGAGTTCTAGAAGTCCATATTACCTTAATTTATTTTTCTGGAAAACTGAGATAATTTTCTAGAACTTTCATGAGTAGGGTTGGTGATTAGCACTTAAAAGTGTATTTTTTATCAAGGTTTTATGTCATCATTTTGCACTTGAAGTATCAATAACTCCTTAACTAAAACATGCTTAAGGTGAAAAGGTTACATTAATGGTGTAAGAATAAGTATAATGTAAACTCAATATAGACTTTAATGTTTGATACTAACATGTTTTGTATTTGTTATCTTGTTCACTCTTTAATACTTTGCTTGTTAAATAACTAATCTTGATTTATGTTGTATAACAGTTGGTACAATAAATGCTTGGCACTTTCATAGTTCATACTATATGGTATAACCACCACTTGAGCTATAAAAGGAACTTGATTTGTTGTTAAGATAAGTTATAATCATGAATGTTTGACGAGATTTACAAGTATTAACATTAATCGAATAAGATGACTAATGTAATCATGTTAATAATCTATACTCTGATTGGAACCTCCTTTATATGTGATTTCTGACACGACGAAAAAATTGATGTCTTCTCCCAAGTGTAAGAGTGTCGAAGTAATAAATAACCCGACAAGACTGGGGTCGAACCACAGAGAGGTTAATTGTACAAATTATGAATAATAATAATACAACAACAACAACAACAACAATAATAATAGTAACAACAACAACAACAACAACAATAGTAGTAGTAGTAGTAGTAAAGAAAAAGAAGGAGAAGAAGAAGATGATGATGATGAGAACTTTTAGATGAAATATTAATGTAAGGATTAAACAATGATAATAACAAATATCAAGGTTAGCGGTTCCACTAATGGTATGTCAAACAAGTATAGTATAAACTCTTATTATTCAATTAGAAACCACGCACAAAAGAGGTTCCAATTAGATTATAGATTGTTAACATGATTACATTAGTCATCTTATTCAATTAATGCTAATACTTGTAAATCTCATCAAGCATTAATGATTATAACTCATGTTAACAACAAATCAAGTTCCTTTCATAGCTCAAGTATCGGTTATACCAGACAGTATGAACTATGAAAGTGCCAAGCATTTGTTGTACCAAGTGTTATACAACATAAATCAAGATTAGTCATTTAACAAGTAAAGTATTAAAGAGTGAACAAGATAACAAATACAAAATATGTTAGTATCAAACATTAAAGTTCATATTAAGTTTACATTATACTTATTCTTACACCATTAGTATAACCTTTTTACCTTGACATAATAAACTTAGCTAAACATAATAAAAGAAAGAAAAATAAATAAACAAAATAAGAACATAAATAAGATAAAAGTTAATGAAGTAAATGAAAGGAAATGAAAGGCATAAACTTGATATTAATGAAAGCAAAGCATAAATATTATAAAGAATACAAAGAGAGAAAGCAAGAGTATGATCTTGATCTGGAAACCAAGATGCCTAAATGCATGGAAAATGCCTCCTTTTATAGGCCAAAATTAGAAACTATTGATTTGATGACTAATTGATGAGTGGGTGACCAACTCTTGACCTAGTGACAATCCTTATCTTTTCTTGTCTACCTAAAACGTAATTGATAACATCAAAATTGAAACCACTTGAAAACATGAACATTATAGGAAATTGTCTCAGCTATCTTGTATAAAAAATTTAAAATATTTGGACTTCTAGAACTCCAGATATGGGTAAAAAATAGAATACTGCTCGGGCTGAAAGACAGATTCGGACTTTTTTGTTGTTGCTCCAATTTGGACTTGAAAATGATCTTTTTAGATCATGGGCTTCATATAAAAGTTGTAGGCCTATATCTTACCTTTCCATCTATATAAACAAGACCTAAATCTGAGATCTACAACTCTAGATATGATTCAATTATTGAATAGTATTCCGGTTTGGACTGTACCGACATCTCTTTTTGGGGTTTAGCCATCTCTTTGTCCTTTTAATTTTAGTTCTTAATTTCATCAATCAATCCTTTCTTTTATGTGATAGGTTTGCATTTAAAATAAATATTTATCACAAATTAAAGGTATCTTATATTATTAGATACGTTATTGTAAAACATGTTTTAGTTAAGGAGTTATTGATACTTCAAGTGCAAAATGATGATATAAAACCTTGATAAAAATGTAATTTTAAGTACTAATCACACCCCCCAACCAGCTTATTACTAGTCCCTAGTAATCAAAGCGTTAAACTAAAAAAACAATTTATAAATTCTACAAAGCAAGGTATTCATCATTCAACTTTAATTAATCTATCTATATAAACAAACTCTCATTAAATTTATATATTTGCTCAATACTTCTTAACAAGATATTAATAAACCTTTCTTTTGTGCTCAATATATCAACACATAATTATAGTCTTCACTTGAAAGAAAACAAAATTCTTGTTCTAATGTTTAAGGTTAACTTCCTTGGGTTATGATTATTATTTTTTTTTCTTTTTTATTTTTTTAATATAAATACATATAACTTAAAACACCATGCGTCTTTAACTCATATAACGAGCTTTCGACTAATGACTTCCAGACCAGTTGGTCTTAGGGCATTAGGTGTTAAGACACCCCTACGAGCTTAGTAACTTGGGTCACAGATACTGATATGTAGATAGTGCAATGTTTGATTCCTTTAAGCTTTTCTCCTCAACCCATGTAGCAAGTATTGAGCCAATAGCTCCCAAGTCAGTTGACTTTAGGGTATTAGATGTTAAAACACCCCTTTGGTCTTAATTGCTTAGGTTAGGAAGGCTACAAAATCAAACTTATCTATATTTTTATTTTATTTTTGCATTTTTTTTGTTTAAATAAGATACTATCCCTTTTCCTTAGTTGTTACCCGTAACAAAAGAACATAAATAATGTAATAATCCAATGTGCAACCCACAATCATATGTTAAAGTGTGTGTGTGAAAATTAAGATTTAAGAATACATGTTAAATGAATATATGAGCAGAATTAAGTGATGATAATGCGAGAGTTTGTAAACCTAAATATTTCAAGAAGTATTATGATAGACCTTATTAAGAATGGTTACTAAGATGCGTCTCAAGAGTCATAAAAAGATCTCCTCTACTCTACCATCATAGTAATAACAATTTTGCACATGCTTTATGAAATAGAAAACACAGTTAATTCATTTTTTTGAGCTACTACCCTCTCCCCCCAACCAAAATGAGACATTGTCCTCAATATTCTAAGGTAAAAAGATAGAGTATAGAAGATATCACCTGAAATAAAGAATACTGACAAACCTGAAACACATTGAAACAAATATAAGAAACAATAAAACACAATAATAAAATAAAAAAAAACATAAAGATTCACAAATGAAGGCTCAAATCTAATTTAAGCTTTTTACGGCTTTTTTTAGATGATCAATTTATGCGATTCATGGAGGGATTAATCACAGGAATGAAAGATTGTAGTTGGTCAATCAATTGTTCAGCAGTAGTAGTAAAGATTATGATTTGTCGTGTAGAAGATGTTAGAAATTCCTGTTCCACAGCATGATCAAGAAAAGACAACAACTTATCATAATAACCATTAATATTTAACAAACCTATAGGTTTATGGTGAATGTACAATTGGGCCTAAGAGGAAATATGAAAGATGTCTTCCAATGTGCCTAGATCACCTGATAAAGCAATAAAAGCATCAGCATGGTTAAACATTACATTCATTCAAGTCGATATTGTGAAGACCTAAAGTTCCTCTCCAATTGTTTTTCCAATGATGTTCCATTGTGCTAAAGCTTCGGGGAGGACCCTAAAATTTGATTACCTCCTAAAAATACAGCTATTGACACACCTCCCATTAACCCGAGACTGCCTCCCTCATACACTAAATGAGTCTTTCTCTTAGCTAGCACCTGACCAAGATGATTTGCTGATTCTAAAAACTCCTTTTCTTTTCCAGGACTAGATCCACCAAAAACACAAATACTTTTTATTTGATGACTTGAGGAACTTGTCATTTATATAGATTTCTATATTTGATGAATGTATGGGTTGAGTGGAAATGAAGGGAAGGAAGAGAGGATTTTATAGATGAGAAATTAAAAGGGCAATCATACCACCTATGTGTAGGCCAGCTAAAGTCTCACACACTCTTTCTCTCTATTTATTTATTTTTTTGAAAAAGCATATGTATGTACAAGTAGTTGTGATTGTGGCTCATATTTTCCCTTGGTTTTACATCCAAGAACAGCTTAAACGCCCTCTATGGGTCGGAGATAGGTTTCCTATCTAGTTTTCTTAAAAACTAGTAAACAAGGTCTTTTTTAGTTAGATTCCCAAGACTAAGTTGATCATGTTCTTTATGAAAATAGGGTCATAAATCATGAATTGCATGATGCATATCTCTACTAGGATGTGTCTCAAGAGTTAATAGAAGATTATCTAAAGAATTCTTACTCAAGCCATCCTTAATGAACTGTATTTTAACTTCATGATTTATAGATACTATTCCTAAAGAATGATATTGTGCATTACAAGTCCATCTGGCACATCGATGATAGACTTTCAGTTGTTTTGCACGACATTTCTTTACAAAAGTGCTTTTACCTATTCCAGGCATGTGTGAAATGAAGGAATTAGAGGACTCACCTGATAATCGAACCTTTGCTTCAATCAACCAGTGAATATTTTTAGGAATTCCATGATTCATTAACAACCTTAATCTTGCACATTTAGCATGATAAATTTTTGTAATCGTATTCTGAGGCAGAGCGGGAAAATACTTTTTCAATTTTTCAAGATTAGTGTCTATTTTCAAATGAGAATTGGAAAAAAGATTCATAGAATTGCATAGATATATACATAGATATCAGCTATTATAGAAACTGAAACAACCGACTTAAGTCACGAAGTACCATTGTCCGCTATTTGACTGGGGTGAGAGAAGCTAGCAAAAATCACTCAAAAAGAAACAAAAAAAACAAAATAATCAACCTTTATCTACAAGATCATTCAAACCAGTTGATTCATTTTCACTAGGAAAATTATCAAAGTAAGCTTTCAAACAATGTCCATTTTTCTTAAAAGCATTGTCATTCATTGAATTCTCAATATCAAATGCCCTATAAGGATGACTCTATCTTAATATTAACTCTCTAGGGAATAAATGGACTTGAGAATTATAAAACAAAACTTTTTGACCAGTATCAACTTTTTGACAATTTTTACAAGTTTTGTATAATGCATGTGTGTCCTTGAACATGGTGAGTCAATAAAATCCATTTTGAAAGATTTTTGCAACTGTTTTTTTTCTTACAAGAAATAACTTTCACATGCTTTAGAATGATAAAATTTAATGACACTACTTACCTCATTGTCGGGAATGAATCTCTAAAATATTTGATCAAGACAATATTTGAATATGTTAGGGTCATCACAATAAAAGTTCTTCGCTTTGTTCAAAAACTTTTCTTTATCTTGGGTACTCCAATCAGCTGGCAAATCTCTTAAAACAAGAAAATTAATATTTTTATCATACCAAGTCAGTGGACTAAGAGAAAGTAAGGATTCATTAGGAAAGTAATCATCAATTGGTGTGATGTTAGATGTTGAATTTGCTGTCACTTTTGATAAAAGATCTGCATCAATATTTTCGGTGCGTTTTTCATCCGTGATTTCTTCCTCCGAATAAATCATTTACAAATCTTCAGATTCATCCAACTTATTTTTACTTAAAGTAGATTCAAGTTGATCATAAACTAATTTGTCAACATGATCTACTTTTTGTAAATCATTATCATCTCCAGGTTGCTTGCAAATGTTGAAAATATTCATCTCCAATGTCATGTGTCCAAATGATAGCTTTATCAGTCCATTCCTATAATTAATCAATGCGTTAAAAGTTGCAAGAAATGGACGTCCTAAAATAACAGAAAATGAATTACATGCTTCAATAGGTTCTGTGTCCAAGATAACAAAATCCACATGATAAATAAATTTATCGACTGATACTAACACATCTTTGACTATTCCTCTAGGAACTTTTATAGATCTATTGTCAAGTAAAAAAGTTATAGAAGTTGGTTTTAACTCACCTAGATTGAGACTCTAAAAAACTAAATATGAAAGTAAATTCACACTAGCACTTGTTCGGCTAAAAAGGCTTTCTTTTTCACATTCAGTTTCCTCTTCACCGTGCATAGATCTTTCAAAAATTTAGCATAGGAAGGAACCTGTGTAATAGCATCCAACAAAGGCATATTCATTCTTACCTGCTTGAAAGTTTCAAAAATTTCATAGTTGTAATTGACTTTTCTTTGTTTGGTCATGGCTTGAGGAAATGGAAGTACTGGTGGAGAATGAATTGTTTCTTTGCAATTTCAATATTCAACCTCATCCTTATCCTTAGAGATTGACTCATCATCTTTCTCACAAGGTTCAAGAGTGGGTTTTTCAATAACTTTACCACTGTGAAGACTAGTGACTGATTTGAATTGATCTATATGTTGGCTTTCGAAACTACTTGCATTTGCATTGTATAGCCCATTGGGATTTTGTTCTGGTTGAGATGAAAACTTACCTTTCTCTTGAAAACTGAGAGTAGATGTCAATTTTACAAGAGTATCTTTAAAATATGTTATGTTTTGAGCAAGTTGAGTATTGATTGTCTCTTACTTTTCAATGAATACATGCAATGTTTCCTCAAGATTTTTTCTAGGAGATGGAGTATAAGGAGGTACATATCCATGAGAATTTTACAAATTGTGGTGTGCTTGAAACGGTGCTTGTGAAGTTTGTACATTGTTATTATTACTCTTCTAACTAAAATTTGGGTGATTTCTCCAACTAGGGTTGTATCTTTAGGAGTATGGGTTGTGGTTGGCCCTTTGAAAACTATTTAAAGCATGGGCTTGTTCATGAAGATATTCTTTAATAAAAGGCAAGTGCTTGACCGCTTTTTATGATCGGCTTGTTTTAACTCGCAAGTGCACGAGTGTGCGATGTAGCAATTAACTCGGTAAGATCGAGGTCATATCCACAGAGAGCTAGATCTGGAAATTAAGCTATGTAACAAAAAAACAACTCAAGAGAAATTAAATTAACAATAACTTTGTTGGGAATAATTGATGGATTTGTTTTCAAAGATGAAAAAGTGTAAATAGATTTTAAATGACAAGAAAAAGTAAGTCTTGGTCCAAATCAATTTTAATGGTGATGTATTGGTGATTCCTTCAAGATATATAAGATAACTCAACCTAATATCAACGATGGTGATATTAGATCGGAAGATATTACAATGAAGTTTAAAAGGATGAAGATTAATTATTGCTTAAGAATGAACATGTACTTTCATATTAAGTAAGACATTGAATCAAGCAATCTCTATACCAAAACTAAAGTTTGTGCATAAAAATTCAAGATTATAACATTACCTAAATGGTTTCTAAAGTTTCTTTGCAATGATAAATCATTCATGAAGAAAATGAAAAGATAAACATTAAGATTCATTCATATCTTAAAGAACTCACCTCAACCACCATCATCCTTGATTTGGATCCAAGAAAGAGATTAGCCAACCATGATTATATATAAGAACACTTCAATAAACATGAAATAACTTGAATCAAACTGAAATAATAAGTTTTACAAGCTAAAGAACCGAAATTTATAAAGAAGAACACAACACAATTTCAGTAAAAATTCGGACACAAATCTGACTCTAACTTTGGACAGCAATTCGACCCTCTTAGGAGCTTTTTTTCGAGATGTCTATTAGAGACATATTTATAGGAAATTCTGTCACCTTTCCAGATCATTAAAGAACAGCTCATTTGGACACCTGAGTCAAACGTTATGGGTAAAACACCGAAAGGTGTTCTGAAAAATCAAATCAGGACAGCTTTGCAACCACTTTGGTGCACGTTTTTCTTCCTCATTTATGAGTTGTCTCCTTCTTCTTTTTGACCCAAAATAATGTAAAAATATCCCCTCCAGCTTTCCATCCATGTGCTTGCCTTCTTGGATCAATGAATTACCCAAAATAAATCAATTGTTGTTGTGTGGACATGTAAGATCATGGATTGTGTTTGGGCTGATTTGAAGGTTGATTTGGGGTTGATTTAGGGCTGATTTGGGGCTGAATTTGGGCTGAATTTGAACATCAAATAAGTATACAAATGTACTTATTATTTGGGCTAAGATTGACATTGAAACTTTGAGTGTTTAATGGTTGAAGTTTGCACACAACATAAGGCAAGTTTGGGCTTCAAATAGATCATATGATATTCTTTTCTAGAATTGGAATAGAATTGATTTTTGGGACAAATTTGGAGCACTTATTTCAACCAAGATTTGCTTCAATTTTCAACTAAATGTCTCTTCAATTCTTTGTTCTCAATTCCGATGTTGAATTTCTTGAATTAATTCATTTAAGCTCCAAAAACCTATCGAAACATTAAAACAAACTTCATTACTAAAAAAACACATCAATTATTATAAAAAGACCAAATAAAAACAATAAATACATATGTAAAATAAGAGACTTAATGATACTTTTGATGCACAATCAGCAAGGTTGGACAGTTAATGGTTTAATGTTCATTTGTTTCACATATTTGACACACAATGTTTTGAACAAATTTTAATTGACCACTATTTTTCAATTCTAGTGCCTCGACTTTTCTAGCTAAATATGCAAACTTAGCTTAGAGGTCATGATCTTCCTTAAGGTTGTACATATCTCCACTAGATATATGAGATTGAGTTTTACTCGGTGCCTTATAAGTACCTGCAGTGTCCTAATTTTAAGCATTTTCAGCTAAGTCTAAGTACTCCATTATTTCATCAGGGTCTTTTATCTTCAAAAGTTCCATTGCACATCAATTCAACCATTTGCCTATCTTTAGGTGTTAACCCTTCATAAAAATCTGCAACCAATCTCCATGTTTCAAAGCCATAATGAGGGTAAGTATTAAGCAAGTCTCGATACCTATCCCAATATTGGTAAAATGTTTCTCCTAGTTTTTGAGTGAAAGTGGTGATTTGTCTTTTAAAAGAGTTTGTTCTGTGAGATGGAAAAAACTTCTTTAAAAACTGTTGTTGCATTTCATCCCAAGCATGAATGCATCCTGGTCTCAAATTTTGTAGCCATGTTTTAGCTTTATCTTTTAATGAAAAAGGAAAAAGCTTTAATCTAATGGTGTTCATGCTACAATTTAAGTTATTATAGGTGTTGCAGACCTCCTCAAATTCCCTTAAATGCAAATATGGATTTTCCAATTCTAAGTCATGAAAAGAAGATAAAAGTTGAATAATGTCTGGTTTAAACTTAAAATGAGATGCATCGGGAGGAAAAACTATGCATGATGGTGCACTTGTTCATGTGGGATTTATGTGGTCTCTAAGTGTTCTAGCATAGTTATTCTCATTATAAAGTGATTGATTATCTTCTTCGGTCATATTTTCTGAAAATGATGAGGATACCCTACAAAGTCTACCACTTGATATACGTGACCATACTCTAATGCACGTGTAGGAATAGAATAAAAGGAAGAAGAAAACAAAAGAAGAAGAAACAAAGTTATATACAAGAAAAGTGAAAAGAGAAAATAAAATAAATACTATAATTTATACAAGAACTTACCTCCCTGGTAAAGGTGCCAAAAACTTGACATGACCAAAAGATTGATGTCTTCTTCCAAGTGCAAAAGTGTTGAAGCAATAAATAACTCGGTAAGACCGGGGTCGAACTACAGAGAGGTTAATTGTACAAATTATGAATAACAATAATACAACAACAACAACAACAACAATAACAACAATAATAATAACAATAATAATAACAACAACAACAATAACAACAACAACAACAACAACAATAACAACAACAACAACAACAACAATAATAATATTAAAGAAAAAGAAGGAGAAGAAAAAGAAGATGATGAGAACTTTTAGATGGAATATTAATTAAGGATTAAACAATGATAATAACAAATGTCAAGGTTAAAGGTTCCACTAATGTATGTCAAACAAGTATAGTATAAAGTCTTATTATTCAATTAGAAACCACACAAAATGGAGATTCCAATTAGATTATAGATTGTTAACATGATTACATTAGTCATTTTATTCAATTAATACTAATACTTGTAAATTTTGTCAAACATTAATGATTATAACTCATGTTAACAACAAATCAAGTTCCTTCCATTGCTCAAGTATTGGTTATACCATTGCTCGGGTTGGAAGATAGATTCGAACTTCTTTGTTGTTGCTCCAATTTGGACTTGAAAATGGCTTTTTTAGATCTTGAGCTCTAATAAATGTTATGGGCTAATGTCTTACCTTTCCATCCATATAAAGTGGACTTAAATCTGAGATCTACAACTCTAGATATGATCCAATTACCGAAGAGTGTTCCGATTTGGATTGCACTGGCATCGTTTTTTGGAGTTTAGCCATCTCTTTGTCCTTTCAATTTCAATTCTTAAATTCATCAATCAATCCTTTCATTTATGTGATAGGCCTGCATTTAAAATAAATATTTACCATAAATTAAAGGTATCTTATATTATTAGATATGTTATTGTTAAACATGCTTTAGTTAAGGAGTTATTGATACTTCAAGTGCAAAATGATGATATAAAACCTTGATAAAAATGCACTTTTAAGTACTAATCAGTTTTTCAATTGAATAATAAGAGTTTATACTATACTTGTTTGACATACCATTAGTGGAACCTCTAACCTTGACATTTGTTATTATCATTGTTTAATCCTTACATTAATATTCCATCTCGAAGTTCTCATCTTCTTCTTTTTCTTCTTTTTCTTCTTCTTCTCCTTTTTCTTTACTACTACTACTACTACTACTACTATTACTACTACTGTTATTATTATTATTGTTGTTGTTGTTGTTATCATTTATAATTTATATGCTTAACATCCTTGTGGTTCGACTCTGGTCTTGCCGGGTTATTTATTACTTCGACACTCCTACACTTGGGAGAAGACATCAATCTTTTAGTCGTGTTAGTTAGTTCAAATTATAACGTTATCAATAATGTTTTTGGCAGACAAGAAGATAATGATTGTCACTAAATCAAGAGAGTCGACCACCCACTCACCAATTAGTTATCAAATTAATAGTTCCTAATTTTGGTCTATAAAAGGAGGCATTTACCATGCATTTAGACATCTTGGTTTCCAGATGAAAATCATGCTCTTGCTTTCCCTCTTTGTATTTTTTTAATGCTTAGTTTTGTATTCATTAAGATCTTGTTTATGCCTTTTACTTCCTTTCTTTACTTAGTTAACTTTTATCTTATTTATGTTCTTATCTTGTTTATTTATATTTCTCTCTTTCATTATATTTAGTTAAGTTCATTATGTCAAGGTGAAAATGTTACAATAATGGTGTAAGAATATGTATAATGTAAACTTAACATGAATTTTAATGTTTGATACTAACATGTTTTGTATTTGTTATCTTGCTCACTCTTAATATTTTGCTTGCTAAATGATTAGTCTAAATTTATGTTATATAACATTTGGTACAGTAAATACTTGACACTTTCATAATCCAACCATATGGTGTAACCGACACTTCTGCTATCAAAGAAACTTGATTTGTTATTAACATAAGTTATAATCATAAATGCCTAACAACATTTACAACTACTAGCATTATTTGAATAAGATAATTAATGTAATTATGTTAACAATTTATAATCTGATTGGAATCTTCTTTGTATTTGGTTTCCAATTAAGTAATAAAAAATGTTTATATTATACTTTGAAATACCATTAGTTGATCCTTTAACTTTGATATTTGTTTTTATTAATGTTTGATCTTCACATTGATCTTCCATCTCAAAGTTCTCATCAACCTCTTCTTATTCTTCTTTATTACTATTACTACTATTATTATTGTTATTATTGTTGTTGTGTTATTGTTGTTTATAATTTATACAATTAACCTTTTTGTAGTTTGACCCCGATCTTGCCAAGTTATTTATTACTTTGACATTCCTGCACTTGGGAGAAGATATCAATCTTTTGTTCATGTCAAGTTTTTGGTGTCATGCTAGGGAGGTAAATTCTTGTATAAATTATAATTTTTATTTTATTTTCTCTTTTCACTTTTCTTGTATCTAATTTTCTTTTGTTTTCTTCTTCCTTTTATTCTCTTCCTACACATGCATGAGAGTGTGATTATGTACATTAAGTGGTAGACTTTGTAGGGTATCCTCATCATTTTCAGAAAATATAGTCGTAGAAGATAACCAGCCGCTTTATAATGAGAATAACTGTTTTAGAACATTTAGAGACCATATGAATCTCACAAGAACAAGTGCACCATAATGCATAGTTTTCCCACCTGACGCATCTTATTTTAATTTTAAGGCGAACATTATTCAACTTTTACCTTCTTTTCATGGCTTGGATTTAGAAAACTCATACTTGCATTTAAGAGAATTAGAGGGGACCTGTAACAGCTATAATAACTTAAATTGTAGCATGAATACCATCAGATTAAAGCTTTTTTTTTATTAAAAGATAAAGCTAAAATATGGCTACAAAATTTGAGACTGAGATCCATTTGTGCTGGGGATGAAATATAATAACAGTTTTTAAAGAAGTTTTTCCCTTCTCACAAAACAAACTCTTTCAAAAGACAAATCAACACTTTCCCTCAAAACCAGGAGAAACATTTTACCAATGTTAGGATAGGTATCGAGACTTGATTTAATACTTGCCCTCATCATGGTTTTGAAACATGAAGATTGATTTCACATTTTTATCAGGGGTTAACACCTAAAAAGAGGCAAATGGTTAAATTGATGTGCAATGAAACTTTTGAAGATAAAGACGCTCACGAAGCAATGGAGTACCTGTACTTGTTAACTAAAAATGTTCAAAATTAGGACACCACAAGTACTTATGAGGCACCGAGTAAAACTCAACCTTATACATCTAATGGAGATATGTACAACCTTAGGGAAGATCATGACCTCTAAGCCAAGTTTGCATCTTTAGCTAGAAAAGTCGAGGCACTAGAATTAAAAAAGAGTGGTAAATTAAAATCTATTCAAGGCAATGTGTGTCAAATATGTGAAACAAATAAACACTCAACCAATAACTATCTAACTTTGCCTTCTTTTAAGAAATGTCTCCATGAACAAGCTCATACGTTAAATAGCTTTCAAACACCCAACTATAACCCATACAACCCTGGTTACAGAAATAACCCAAATTTCAGTTGGAAGAGTGATAACAATAATGCACAAACCTCACAACCACCATTTTATTCATATCATAATTTTTAAAATTTTCATGGGTATGCACCTCCTTATGTTCCACCTAAATCTTAAGAAAATATTGCATACATTTATTGAAAAGTAAAAGATAATCAATACTCAACTTGCTTAAAACATGACAGATTTTAAAGATACTCTTGCAAAATTAACATTTGCTCTTAGTTTTCAAGAGAAAGGTAAGTTTTTGTCTCAACCACAATAAAATTCCAAGGTGCAATACAATGCAAATGAAACAAAGGTATATTGATCCTGCACTGTGAAGAGAAAACTGAATGTGAAAAAGAAAGTCTTTTTAACTGAACAAGTGAGTGTCATTCTTCATAACAATAATGCTTTGAAATATAAAGACTCTGGTTGTCCTACAATTTCTTGTTTTATTGGAAAATATATAATTGAAAGAGCCTTACTTAATCAGTTTTTCAGAGTCTTAATTTAGATGAGTTAAAACCAACTTTTGTAACTCTCTTACTTACTGATAGATTTGTAAAAGTTCCTAAAGGAATAGTTAAAGAAGTGTTAGCACAAGTCGATAAATTCATTTATCCTGTGGATTTTATTGTCTTGAACACATGACCTGTTGAAGCATGAAATTCATTTCTTGTTATTTTGAGACTCCCGTTTCTTGCAACTTTTAATGCATTGATTAATTGCAGGAATGGATCGATAAAGCTATCATTTGAAAACATGACATTTGAGATGAATATTTTCAACATTTGCAAGCAACTTGCAGATGATAATGAATTACAAGAAGTAGATTATATTGAGGAATTATTATTATTATTATTATTATTATTATTATTATTATTATTACCATTAGTGTTGTTGTTGTTTATAATTTATACAATTAACCTCCCTATAGTTCGACCCCAATCTTGTTAGGCTATTTATTACTTCAACACTTTTATACTTGGGAGAAAAGATCAATCTTTTAGTCATATCACTGACCTACATATAGGAGGTATGACTGCCTTTTTAATTTCTCATCTATAAAATTCTCTCTTCCTTCCTTCCTTTTCTACTCAACCGATATATTCAACAAGTATAGAAGTGTGTAGAAATAGCAAGTTCCTTAGTTCATCACATAAGAAATGTTTATATTTTCGGTTGATCAAGTCCTAGGAAAGAAAATGAGTTTTTAAAATCAACAAATCATTTTGGTTAGGTGCTAGCTAAGAGAAAGATTCATTTAATGTATGGGGAAGGCAGTCTTGAGTTAATGGGAGGTGTGTCAATAGCTGTATTTTTAGAAGGTATTTAATTTTTGGGGGTTATCCCTAAAGCTTTAGTACAAGGGGACATCCTTGAAAAAACAATTAGAGAGAAACTATAGGTCTCCATAATGTATGCTCAAATGAATACAATGTTTAACCATACTGATGCTTTCATTGCCTTACCAGGTAGTCAATGAAAGAGATCTTTTATATTTTCTCTTAGGCCCAACTGCACATTCACCATAAACCTATAGGTGTGTTAAATGTTGATGGTTATTATGATAAGTTGTTGTTCTTTCTTGATCATACTGTGGAACATGGATTCTAACATCTTCTTCACGACAAATCATAATCTCTGGTGCTACTGCTGAACAATTGATTAACCAACTACAATCTTTCATTCCAGTAACTAATCCCTTAATGAGTCGCACAAATTGTCTTTTGGTCTTATTATTATGTTTTATTGTTTCTTATATTTGTTTAAATGTGTTTCAGGTTTGTTAGTGTTTATTATTTCAGATGATGTCTTCTATACTTTATTTTTCTATTTAGGACATTAAAGACAATGTTTTGTTTTGGTTGGGGGGAAGGTAGTAGTTAAAAAAAACTAACTGTATTTTTTATTTCATAAAGCATGTGCAAAACTGTTATTACCAGGATGATAGAGTAAATGAGCTCTTTTGTTAAAGTGACTATTGAGACGCATCATAGTAACCATTTTTAACAAAGTCTATCATAATACTTCTTAAAATATTTAGATTTACAAACTCTTGCATTCTTATCATTTAATTCTACTCATATACTTATTTAACAAGTATTCTTAATCCTTTATTTTCATACACACACTTTAACATATGATTGTGGGTTGCATATTAGATTATTAGATTATTAGATTATTTATGTTATTTTGTTAAAGGTAACTACTAAGAGAGAGGGGTAGAATATAAATTGCAAAAAAAAAAGAAGAATAAAAATAATGATAATAAAAGCATAGATAAGTTTGGTTTTGTAGCCTCCTTAACCTAAGCAATTAAGCTTGAAAGGGTGTTTTAACACCTAATATCCTAAAGTCAACTGACTTGGAAGCTATTGGTCGAACGCTTGTTACATAGGATGAGGAGAAAAGTTTAAGGGAATCAAACATTGCATTATCTACATATCAGTGTCTGTAACTCGAGTTCTTAAGTTTGAAAGGGTGTTTCAATACCTAATGCCCTAAGACTAACTAGTCTAAGAGTTATTAGCTGAAAGGTCGTTATATGAGTTAAATATGCATTGTGTTTTAAATTATATGTATATATATTAAAAAAATAATCTCAACCCAAGGAAGTTAACTTTATACATTAGAACAAAAATTTTATTAAAAAAATAATCTCAACCCAAGAAAGTTAACTTTACATATTAGAACAAAAAAAATATTCTTCCAAGAAAAGTGCACAACTATGTGTTGATATATTGAACACAAAAGGAAGGTTTATTAATATCTTATTTAAGAGGTATTGAGCAGATATATAAATTTAATGATAGTTTGTTTATTCGGATAGATTAATAAAAGTTGAATGATAAATACCTTGCTTTGTGGAATTCACAAACTGTTTTTCTATTTTAACACTTTGATTACTATGGATTAGTAATAAGTTGATTAGGGGTGTGATTAGTACTTAAAAGTGCATTTTTATCAAGGTTTTATATTATCAGTTTACACTTGAAGTATCAATAACTCCTTAACTAAAGCATGTTTTATAATAACATATCTAATAATGTGGTAAATGTTCATCTTAAATGCAGACCTATCACATAAATAAAATGATTGATTGATGAATTTACCTACTAAAATTGAAAGAATAAAGAGATGGCCAAACATCGAAAAGAGATGCTAGTGCAGTCCAAACTGGAATACTATTCAACTATCGGGTCATATCTAAAGCTATTGATTTTGGATTTATGTCTACTTTATATAAATGGAAAGTTGAGACATAAGACTATAATTTTCATGGAGGTCTAGTTTTAAAAATATCATTTTCAAGTCGAAATTGTAGAAACAACGAAGAAGTTCAAATGTCCTGCATCCCAGACACTGTTCAATGTTTGACCTATATCTAGGGTTCTAAAAGTCTAAATGATCTCATTTTTTTCCTAGAAAGCTAAGACAATTTTCTAGAACTTTCATGAGTACAAGTGGTTTCAATTCTAACGTTATCGATGATATTTTATTCAAACAAAAAGATAAGGATTGTCACAAAGTCAAGATGTGGTCACCTACTCATCACTTATTTATTAAATCAATAGTTCTTAATTATGGCCTATAAAAGAAAACATTCACTATGTATTTAGGCATCTTAGTTTCCAGATCAAGTTCATGCATTTGCTTATGTTTTGCTTTCATTAATATCAAGTTTATGCATTTCCATTCCTTTCCTTTACTTAGTTAATTTTTATCTTATTTATATTTTTATGTTGTTTATTCATTTTTCTTTCTTTCATTATGTTTAGGTAAGTTTATTATGTCAAGGTGAAAAGGTTATACTAATGGTGTAAGAATAAATATAGTGTAAACTCAACATGGATCTTAATATTTGATACTAACATGTTTTGTACTTGTTAAATAGTTAATCTAGATTTATGTTATATAACACTTGGTACAAAATATACTTGGCACTTTCATAGCTCATACCGTATGGTATAACTGACACCTGAGCTATGAAAGGAATTTGATTTGTTGTTAACATAAGTTATAATCATGAATTCTTGTCAACATTTACAAGTATTAACATTATTCTAATAAGATAACTAAAGTAATTATGTTAACAATTTATAATCTAGAACCTTTTTAAGGTGTGGTTTCCAATTGAATAATAAGAGTTTATACTATATTTGTTTGACATACCATTAATGAATCCTCTAACCTTGATATTTGTTGTTATCATTGTTTAATCCTTACATTAATCTTTCATCTCAAAGCTCTCATCATTATCATCATCATCTTTTTCTTTATTATTATTATTAGTGTTAATATTAATATTAATATTAATATTAATATTAATATTAAGATCAATATTACTATTAGTATTGTTGTTGTTGTTGTTATTATAATTTATACAATTAACCTTTCTGTGATTCGACATCGGTCTTGCCAGGTAACACTACCAAAAGATTGATATCTTTTCTCAAGTGTAAGAGTGTCGAAGTAATAAATAACCCAGCAAGACTAGGGTTGAACTATAGGGAGGTTAATTCTATAAATTATAAATAATAGCAATACAACAATAATAATAATAATACTAGTAGTAGTAATAATAATACTAATAATAATAGTAATAGCAATACAAAAAAAAGAAGAAGAAGTTGATGAGAACTTTGAAATGAAAGATCAATGTAAGGATTAAACAATAATAACAATAAATGTCAAGGTTAGAGAATTCACTAATGGTATTTCAAATAAATATAGTATAGACTCTTATTATTCAATTGAAAACCATACATAAAGGAGGTTCTAATTGAGTTATGAATTTGTTAATATAATTACATTAGTTATCTTATTCGAATAATGTTAATACTTGTAAATATGATCAGGCATTCATGATTATAACTTATATTAACTACAAATCAAGTTTCTTTCATAGTACAAGTGTAGGTTATACCATACAGTTGGGCTATAAAAGTGTCAAGTATTTGTTGTACCAAGTGTTATAGAACATAAATCTAGATTAACCATTTAACAAGCAAAGTATTAAGAGTGAACAAGATACAAATACAAAATATATTAGTATCAGACATTACATTAGTTATGAATTGTATCAAACATATAAAATATATACATAAAGGAGGTTTTAATTGAGTTATGAATTTGTTAATATAATTACATTAGTTATCTTATTCGAATAATGTTAATACTTGTAAATATTGTTAGGCATTCATGATTATAACTTATGTTAATAACAAATCAAGTTTCTTTCATAGTACAGGTGTAGGTTATACCATACGGTTGGGCTATAAAAGTGTCAAGTATTTGTTGTGTCAAGTGTTATAAAACATAAATCTAGATTAACCATTTAACAAGCAAAGTATTAAGAGTGAAGAAAATACAAATACAAAATATATTAGTATTAAACATTAAAGTATATGTTGAGTTTACACCATATTTATTCTTACACCATTAGTGTGACCTTTTCACCTTGACATAATAAACTTACCTAAACATAATGAAAGAAAGAAAAATAAATAAATAAAATAAGAACATAAATAAGATTAAAGTTAAATAAGTAAAGGAAAGGAAATGAAAGACATAAAATTAATATCAATGAAAGCAAAATATAAGCAAAAGCATGATCTTGATCTGGAAACCAAGATGCCTAAATACATGGTAAATGCTTCCTTTTGTAAGCCAAAATTAGAAACTATTGATTTGATGACTAATTAATAAGTGGGTGGCCAACTCTCGACTTGGTGATAATGCTTATCTTCTCTTATCTGAATAAAATATCATTGATAACATCATAATTTGAACTAGACCTCTATATGAAAGTTGTAGGAAATTGTCTCCACTTTTAAGAAAAAAAATTAAGGTCGTTTGAACTTCTAGAACTCTGGATATGGGTTGAAAACTGAACAGTTTCTAGGCTTTTTATCCATATAAAATAGACTTAATCTTACATATATAGGTCCAGATATGACCCAATTACTAAACAGTGTTCCAGCTTGAATTGCACTAGCATCTCTTTTCTAAATTTGGTCATCTCTTTGTCCTTTCAATTTCAATATTTCAACTCATTAATCAATCCTTTTATTTATGTGATAGACCTATATTTAGGATAAATTAAAGGTATCTTATATTATGAGATATGTTATTATAAAATATACTTTAGTTAAGGAGTTATGGATGCTTCAAATGCAAAGTGATGATAAAAAACCTTGATAAAAATGCACTTTTAAGTTTTAATCATACCCCCCTATCCAGCTTATTACTTGTCCCCTACTAATCAAAATATTAAAATAGAAAAACAATTTGCAAATTCCACAAAGTAAGGTATTCATCATTCAACTTATATTAATTTATTTAGATAAACAAACTCTCATTAAATTTATACATCTACTCACTACCTTTTAAATAATATATTAATAAACCTTTCTTTTATGCTAAATATATCAACACATAGTTAAAGGGTTTTACTTGAATTTTTTTTTAGTTATAATGTTTAAGGTTAACTTTCTTAGGTTGAGATTATTATCTTTTTTCTTTTCTTTTTCTTTTTTTCCTTGTAATATATATATATATATATATATATAACTTAAAACACAATGCATCTTTAACATATATAACGATCTTTCAACTAATAACTCCTAGACTAGTTGGTTTTAGAGCATTGAGTGTTGATACACCCCTTCGAGTTTAATAACTCAGGTTGCAGATACTAATACATGGATAGTACAATGTTTGATTCCCTTAAGCTTTTCTCCTCAACCTATATAATAAGCGTTGGGCCAATAGCTCCCAAGTCAGTTGACTTGAGGGTATTATATGTTAAAACACCCTCTCAAGCTTAATTACTAAGGTTAAGGAGGCTACGAAATCAAACTTATCTACGTTTTTATTATCATCATTTTGTTTTTTTGCAATTTATATACTATCCCTTTCCTTTACTTATTACATTTCATAAAAAAATATAAATAATATAATAATCCAATGTGCAACCCACAATCATATGTTAAAGTGTGTGTGTGAAAATAAATGTTTTAGAATACTTGTTAAATGAGTGCGTAAGCAAAATTAATTGATAACAATGCGAGAGTTTGTAAACTTGAATATTTTAAGAAGTATTTTGATAGACATTGTTATGAACATTGCAAATAACCATTGAAAAATGTTAACTAAGATACATCTCAAGAGTCAATAAAATCCTTCCTTACTCTACCATCTTAGTGTTTAATACTTAACAGTGCATTTTTTATCAAGGTTTTATGTCATCATTTTGCACTTGAAGTATTAATAACTCTTTAACTAAAACATGTTTTAGAATAATATAACTAATAATATAATATACCTTTAATTTGTGGTAAATATCATTTTAAATGCAAGCCTATCACATAAATGAAAAGATTGATTGATGAATTTAAGAATTAAAATTGAAAGGACAAAGAGATGGCCAAACTTAGAAAAGAGATGTCGGTGAAATCCAAACCGGCATACTATTTGGTAATTGCGTCATAGCTGGAGCTGTGGATCTCAGATTTAGGTCTACTTTATATGGATGGAAAGGAAAGATATAAGGTCTACAACTTTCATATGGAGCCTAAGATCTAAAAAGATCATTTTCAAGTCTAAATTATATCAACAACAAAGAAGTCTGAATCTGTCTTCCAGCTCGAGCACTGTTTAGTGTTTGACCCATATCTGGAGTTCTAGAAGTCCAAATGAGCTAAAGGTTTTACATAAGAAAGCTGAGACAATTTCCTGCAACTTTTATGTTTTCAAGTGGCTTCAATTTTGAGGTCATGATCTTCTCTAAAGTTGTACATACCTCTAGTAGATGTATGAGATTGACTTTTACTCGGTGTCTCATAAGTACCAGCGGTGTCCCAATTTTATGCATTTTCAGCTAGCAAGTTTAGGTACTTCATTGTTTCAGTAGGGTCTTTATCTTCAAAGGTTCCATTGCACATCAATTCAACTATTTACGTATCTCTAAGTGTTAACCCTTCATAAAAATGTGAAATCAATCTCCATGTTTTAAAACTATAATGAGGGCAAGCATTAAGCAAGTCTCGATACCTATCCCAACATTGGTAAAATGTTTCTCCTGATTTTGGGATGAAAGTGGTGATGTATCTTTTAAAAGAGTTTGTTCTATGAAAAGGGAAAAACTTATTTAAAAATTATTGTTGCATTTCATCTTAAACACAAATGAATCCAGGTCTCAAATTTTATAGCCATGTTTTAGCTTTATCTTTTAATAAAAAAAGAAAAAGCTTTAATTTAATAATGTTCATGCTATAATTTGAGTCATTATATGTGTTGCAAACCTCCTTAAATTCCCCTAAATGAAAATATAAATTTTCTAAATCTAAGCCATGAAAAGAAGGTAAAAGTTGAATAATGTCTGACTTAAAATTAAAATGAGATGTGTTAGGATGAAAAACTATGTATGATGGTGCACTTGTTCTTGTAGGATTCATATGATTTTTAAGTGTTCTAATACAGTTATTCTCATTATGAAGGGATTGATTATCATTTTTGGCCATATTTTTTGAAAATGATAAGGATACCTTACAAAGTTTACCACTTAATGTATGTGACCACACTTTCATGCACATGTAGGAATATAATAAAAGGAGGAAGAAAATAAAAGAAGAAGAAACAAAGTTATATACAAGAAAAGTGAACAGTGAAAATAAAATAATTAATACAATTTATGTAAAAATTTACCTCCTCGGTAATGGAGCTAAAAACTTGACACGACCAAAAGATTGATGTCTTCTCCCAAATATAGGAGTGTCGAAGTAATAAATAACTCGGCAAGATCTAGGTCAAACCATAAGGAGGTTAATTGTATAAATTATAAATAACAATAACACAACAATAACAAATCCATAATAATAACATTAATAATACTAAATACTAATTCTAATACTAATAATAATAGTAGTAGTACTAATAATAAAGTAGAAGAAGAAGATGATGATGACAGCTTTGAGATGAAAGATTAATGTAAGGATTAAACAATGATAACAACAAATATCAGGGTTAGAGGATCCGCTAATAATATGTCAAACAAGTATGGTATAAAGACCTATTATTCAATTGGAAATCACACGCAAATAAGGTTCCAATCAGATTATAAATTATTAACATGATTACATTAGTTATCTTATTCGAATAATGTTAAAACTTGCAAATGTTGTCAGGAATTCATGATTATAACTTATATTAACAACAAATCATGTTCCTTTCATAGCTTAGGTGTCAGTTATACTATATAGTATGAGCTATAAAAGTGCCAAATATTAATTGTATCAAGTGTTATATAACATAAATCTAGATAAACTATTTAATAAGCAAAGTATTAAAAGTGAACTAGATAACAAATACAAAACATGTTAGTATCAAACATTAAGATTCATATTAAGTTTACACTAACTTATTCTTACATCATTAGTATCACCTTGACATAATAAACTTAACTATATATAATGAAAGAAAGAAAAAAAAACATAAATAAGATAAAAGTTAACTAAGTAAAGGAAATGAAATCAAAGGCATAAACAAGATATTAATGAAAGCAAAACATAAGCAATATAAAGAGAGAAAGTAAGAGCATATTCTTGATTTGAAAACCAAGATGCCTAAATGCCTCCTTTTATAGCCCAAAATTAAGAACTATTGATTTGATGACTAATTGATGAGTGGGTGGCCACATCTTGACTTGGTGACAATCCTTATCTCCTCTTGTCTGAATAAAACATCATAATGACTCAGAATTTGAACTAGATAATATGAAAGCTCTAGGAAATTGTCTCAGCTTTCTAGGAAAAAAAGTTAAGGTCATTTGGACTTCTACAACTCAAGATATGGGCTGAACGCTGAATAGTGTTTGGGCTACAGGACAGATTCAGACTTCTTCGTTGTTGTTATAATTTGGAATTGAAAATAGCCTTTTTAAAACTACACCTTCATATAAAAGTTGTAGGCCTATGTCTTACCTTTCTATTTATATAAAATAGATCTAAATTCAAGATCTACAGCTCCAAATATCACCTAATTATCGAATAGTATTCTAGTTTAGACTGTACCAACATCTTTTTTCTAAGTTTGACTCTTTTTTTATCCTTTCAATTTTAATACTTCAACTCATCAATCAATTCTTTTATTTATGTGATAGGCCTACATTTAGGATGGATATTTACCATAAATTAAAGGTATCATATATTATTAAATATGTTATTATAAAACATGTTTTAGTTAAGAAGTTATTGATACTTCAAGTACAAAATTATGATATAAAACTTTGATAAAAAAAAATACACTTTTAAGTATTAATCACCCTCCTTGTGGTTTGACCTTGATCTTGTCAGGTTATTTATTACTTCAACACTCATATATTTAGAAAAAGATATCAATTTTTTAGTTATATCACATGACTCAACAATAGAAACGAAAAGCTGAAAATCAAACAGGCTTTTTGCATGGATCTTGGTAAGAACATGAAGAACATAATGATGAAACTTGAAAATGTAGATTTGATTTTAGACTAGATTACATCAAATTAAAGGCACAAAAATATGTGAAACATCATTTAATAAAAAATTTAGGGATTATCATAATAAACACTTGATCATCACAATTAATTGATTTTATGAAAAAAATAAAATGATAGAATCGAAGATTAAAAGCTATAATTATAATGTTTTTAAACCTTTAAAACCCTAGATTAATGATTAACTTGATTATACACATGTGTAAGAATAATCAATTTACCCAAAAGACATGTAAAACAAGAATCTAAAGTAATGTTCAACGGATGAATATCAACCTAGAAACCTAGAAAACTTAAAAATGCCTCAAACCTAGAAAACAAATATAGAAGTCCAAAAAAAAGCCTCAACCTAGCATTTAAAGTTTAAACATGCTCAACACAACTTACTTGAATCATCAAAATAACAAGAAACAAAAATCAAAGGTAAAATAACAAGAAAAAACATATACTGACAACAAGCCAAAAATACATCTCCTTGTGTATAAAAATTGTTTTATTTATTAATTTCATTATCCTAAAGCTCAAATAGCATGCTCACAACTTTAACAAACCCAATAAGCTACCTTACAACAACCTAAACCGTATGAACTTCAATACTTAACATATCTTGTCATGATTTAAAAAATAATTAACTAAATATTTAAACATGCAAAATGATATTATGTATGAACATATACCATTCCATTATTATATTCTAACACTTCAAATTAAGGCGGTTAAACAATATTGAGCATATGCAAGCTATATTCAAAGCATGTTTAAAATTTTAAAAATAAAAATCATGGCTTTTAAACTAACAAATGACTTTAAAAAATGCACCAGAAGCTTCAAATCTTTTATTATTTCTATTTCCAAACTTGAACTTAAGATCTTTGCCTTTTACCTCTTTCCTTTCACTTTTTATTAATATTTTATTATCATTCTATCAAAAGACTTTTTAATAGAAAATGAGATGTCATTAAAACCAATCAAGCCATAAATCTTGTAAAACGGGTGTTATTTTTAAACTAGAATCAAACCATACTTAATTTGGTGGCTTGTAACTTTTTCACTATTGATCAAAACTCAGGTGTAACATTGTCAAATTTTATTAAACTAGACAATGTTGTTTTTGGACAAGAAATTAAAGGTTTCCACGTGGCATGTAGGGGCATAAACATTAGAAAAGGGTAATATAGAATTGTAAAGGGGAATCTTTTCTATTAAATAGTGGTGGTTAGAGCCCTTGAGGTGGTAAAACATGTCACGTTCATTCACATGTCACTTATTTTCTTCATTAAAAATAAGTGATATGTTGTTTATTTAAATCCTAAAATTTATGGTTTTTTAATTTGAAATTTGCAAACTTGAATTTGGTTCTTGTTATTTTCATTTCATCATATGCCCCCTCAATTAAACTTGAAACTTCTTAATCTTTGCAATTGCACCCCTAGAAACTTGGATTTAACTCGTCTAGTTTGAGTGTTTTTTTTTTAATTGGTTCTTGGTTTTCAATTTGTTCAATTTAACCCTTACGAGCAATCAAACTTTCAATTTCTTTTAAATTGACCTTTTATTTTTATTCATTTCAGTTCCTGAACTTACACACCCTTTACTCTTTGCTCCTTGGTTTTGAAATTCTTCAAATTGATCCTTAATTGACTTCTAAACTTTATTTTTCTTGCAATTTCACCTAATTAAGGTTGGTAAAATTAAATTCGGTCCTTTAAATTTCTAAAATTTTTAATTAAGCCCAGCTTCTAAACTTAATTTTTCACCAATTAAGTCTTTAATTAAATTAATTTGACCCATTATAAATGTAATTAAATGCTTTTACTTAATTAATTATTTTAATTTTGGCCTAAAGTAATTGATAAACTTAATTAAAAATTTAATTAAACCTATAATTAAATTAAATCAGTCTATTAAAAATCTAATTAAGACCTTGATCTTAATTTTTATGCAAATTCTTTAATATTTATTTAAGTTAACCTTGAATTTGCATTGCCTTTTACATTTAAGTCCTTTATGGGTGCAATTGAGTTTCCAATATCATCAAAGATCCAATTTGGTCTTTCCATCCCTCATTAATGTATTTAGATCCTTATTCAACATGTTCTTACAAATTGCTTGTCTTTCTTCATTTTTATTTTTCAATATTTTTTGTATATAAAAAAGATAATTATAGGGAATCCAAAATTAGGTTATGACAACAAAAATAAGTGATACTAGTAAATCAACCAAATTAAATTCAAAACATTATTATGATAGATCATATAAAAAGAATGCTTGCTAATATTATAAAAATATTTGTATAATCTTATTTGAGAGCAAAGTAAAAAATAAATAAAATTTAATGAATAATATCTAAAATACATTCTTAATTAATCTAAGATTTTTTTAAATACATAATATATTTTAAATTATTTAATTTTTAAGGAATTAATTATAAATAAAAAAATGGCCAAACACATCCCAACATGCATGGCCATAAAAAAGCTAATGCCTGAGTGTTTGGACCTTTTTAGTTTTTTATTCATATCGTGCATTGTTCAATAAATTATTTTTTTTAAAAAAAATGACGTTCCATTTATATCCTTAGTTATTGCACATTAGAGAGGTGGCTAAAAAATTGGACTAAGGAATTTTTGATCTAGAAATCCAAATTTCAACATAATTTCATCTAAAAACACATAAAAATAACTCCTTATAACCCAAATCATCAATTCCTCAACTTAAAGGCCCTCAATTGGTGAAAAATCATAAAATTAAAATGAAAAAAAAATCTTCTTTGACCTTGCACTACTTTTTTCCTTAACACAAAAACTCAAAATATCTTAGTAACTCTAATTTCAACAAGAGGAATGCTCTAACATTAAATTTGGTTGTTTTCATCAATGAAATTTAAATAACCTATATTTTTCTCTCATTCACCATTTTTTCATGACTTTATCTCTTTTCTTTCAAACTCAAGTACTATAATATGAATAACATAAATTTTTGGATTAAATTTTATAATTTTCAAAGTAAAGGGGTCAAAAATGAAATTGAATGAAACATTAAGGCTAAATTTCTGAAAAAGGGGTTGACAACATTTTTTCTTTTAAAAAAGGTTGCTATTTTATCATACTTTTAATTTTAGTTTCTTTTATTTTTAATTTTTCACAAATAACAAAATTGATATTTGTTTTTGTAAAATTGAGAAACAAACCATTGGACTTGTTTTGAGGCCATAATGACCCTACAAAGAACAATATGCAACAAATCATCATGTTGTATCATCAATTAATGCAAGGATAAAAATGAAAAAAAAATGCTCGATGGGCAGAGAAAAAAATGGACTAAAAAAATATATTTTTTAAAAATAAAGTGTTGACATTTTACCTTACTTTCAATTTTGGTCCCTTTATTTTTATTGTTTCACAAACAATTAAATCAAAATCCTTTTTGTAAAATCAAGCAAAAATCATTGCGGAGAATTTTTTTTGAAATCATGATCATCTAAAAGAAAGCAACACAAAATAAATAATCAAACCTAATCATTAATCAATGCAATGTGAAATGATAAAATAAAAAAATAATAACCATATAAAAAATTAAAGGATAAAAAAAAGAGGAATGTTGTTGCAATCCATAGTTATATAAAACAAGATCTGCAATTATCTCTCCACACTCTAATTTTCCACAAATAACAAACGAATCCAATGTCATTATAATTTTTTTAGATTGCAATAACCCAACAAAAAAAATATCAATCATATAATCAAACTTAATAACCGATCAACGCAATATGAAAATGATGAAATTACAAAAAAAAAATTGATGGCTTGAGAAAATAAAGGACGAATAAATGTTTTTTTCTAAAAAAACTAAGTATTGGCATTTCACCATAATCCTTTCTTTTTTAATTTTTCACAAACAATTAAATCATAATCTTTTTTGCAAAAGTAAAAACTACTCAATGCTTAAGATGATTTTTTTCCAGAGACCGAGATAACCCACAAAAAACAACACACAAAAAAAATCAAACCTATCATATATCAATGCAATACGAAAGAATAAAATTAAAAAATAAATTAATCACTAAATAATAAAATTAAAGGATAAAAAAAAGAATTATTGTTGCAATCCATAATGATTTAAGACATAGTCCATAGTGATTCCTCCATGGTCTTTAGTTATTTGCCAACTACAAAATCAAGAACCAACCCAATGTAAAAAAGAAAGAAAGAAAAGAAATTGATTGTAATAACTTGATAAAAAAAATATGAAGCAAATTATCAAGCTTAATCACCAATCAACGCAATATGAAAGGACAATATTAAAAAAAAAGAAGTTTGATGGCATAGGAAAAAAAGGCCAACAAAGAACTTTTTTTAAAAAAAATAAAGTTTTGACATTTTACCTAACTTTCAATTTTCCCTTTTGTTTTTTATTTAATCATAGAAAATTAAATCAAATTATTTTTTGCAAAACTCAATACCAAGATTTTTTTTATTAAGACCATTATAGCTAAAAAAACAAAAATAATAATAATTAAACCCAATCATCAATGTGAAAGGATGACCTGAAAAATATTTGTTAAGCAGATAAAAAAAATTAAAGGACAAAGAAAAAAGAATAGTTGCGGTAATTTATAATGACTCAAGACATGGTCCATAATGGTTTCTTTACACTCTTTATTTTTTTACAAACAACAAAAATTATTTTTTTATACAAAATTGAGAATCAATCTAATGTTGAGGTTTTTTGTTAGACTACAATAACCGAATAAAAAAAAATATGAAGCAAATCATCAACCTAAATCACCAATCAATGTATTGTGAAAGGATAAAATTGAAATAAATAAATCTAATAGCCAAAACAAGACAAAAAAAATATATATAATTTTTTAAATAAAGAACTAATTTTTCACCTTACTTTCAATTTTGATCTCTTTTTTTTTTTAATTTTTTACAATCAATTAAGTCAAATTCTTTTCTACAAAATAAAGAACAACTCAATAATGATAAGTTTTTTTTAGATAGCCGTAGCATAATAAAAGTAATATAAAATAAATAATCAAATCCATTCATATTAAGTACTGCAATATAAAAAAATAAAATTAAAAAAAATAATAGTAAATTATATAAAAAATTTTAAAGGATAAAATAAGAGAATTATTATAATTCATAGTGATTAATTTATTTTTTAATATTACCTACTAGTAATGGTAGGATTGAGCTTTGTGATGCTAAAATTGCAAACGTTGAATGATAGAGCGGTTTATTAAACCAAACAGTATTTAACGTTAAAGGTCGATATTTGAAAGAACGCGTGTGAATGTCCACATGATATTTCTCCTTCGTTCCGCTTTTGCTTTCCATACTAGTTGGGATTGAGAGGGTTAGATAGCATTTAGCAAGGTGCGTCAAGAAATCAATAAAAAGAAATAGACGGGGAAGGGGGGAGAGAAATTACGTGGTCCACTGCTGCCTTGCAGTTTTTTATTTGTTTTTCGTACGACTGTGTGGTCCCTACTCCGACCAACCCAATTGGGCGTACCACGAAACAAAACACCACCTCTTTCCAACAAGTCTCCCAGGAGCACCAACCCAAATAACCCAGCCTAGGTTTCTGAACCTCACCGAGCCAGAGCCACTAGCTCCCACTTCCCCTCTTATCTATATAACATCCCATCTCTCTCACATCCGAAAACCAATTTCGCATATCCTCCTCTCCTCTCCTCTCCTCTCCTCTCCTCTAATAGTAATAAAATTTCATTTCTCATTTCAGCAGCACCAAAGTGGGTTTTTTCTTTTTCCCTGGTAGCTATAAAAATTCTCTAGAGTTCAAGAATAGGGGTTAAAAACCCAGGGTAGACGAGTTGTAGACATCACGGCTATACACGGAGTAACTCGGCCTCTAATTCATGTCCGGGCTGTACGACGTAAGGGTTGTTTAATCGAGAGCAGCAACCCTTCGCCGCACGGTGGACGTGGCGCTCTGCCCTCCGAAGGCGGCAGCCCTTCTGATCTCCTCTTTCTTGCTGGTGGCGGTTTCTTCTTCTTTTAAGTTAGTTGTAGCTTACTATTATTACTATTAGTATATTACCTATCACATCTAAAATAGAAAATAAAATCATTCGAATTTTGTAAAATCAATAAGTAAAGCATTAGATCTCGAATAAACGAACAAGATGATGCTAAAGATCAAAAGGGTTCCTACTGTTCTTTCCAACTACCAGAAAGAGGAAGGTGAGGAGGGTTCTCGCCGCGCAGGGGGTTGCGGGCGCAATTGCCTTCAAAATTGTTGCCTTCAAGGTATTTTTATTTTATTTGAAGATCTTTAATTGAAACCTCGTTTGGTTTGATTTATGTTTATTAAACATTTGCTGTATGGATAGGCGCACGTCTACCTTTATATACTTTCAAGAAAGTGGACAGGATTATCACAGAGCAGAAGGATGTGTTTGAACATGACAAGAGTGAGCCTCCAGTTGCCTTCCTCAATTCGCTCCTTCTCGGGGAGGTATTATTACTTAACATACTCTTAACTCAAGCACATTCCATTGATTTATTTATTTACACATCTTTTCGCAGTTGAGTAGTCAATTTTAAGTTTACTTTATGTACCTGTTCGAATTTTTAGTGGGAGGACCGTATGCAGAGAGGGCTCTTTCGCTATGATGTCACCACCTGTGAAACCAAGGTCTTAATTCTCTTTTATTATCATTATTTGGTTGCAATTTGAAGCTGAGTCTGTTATAATAATATGGTAGTATTTACGTAATTGGATATGAGATTTCTGCCTAATCTTTGGTGATGTTCCTTTAGGTGATACCGGGTCGCAATGGTTTTATCGCTCAGCTAAATGAGGGCCGTCACTTGAAGAAGAGGCCTACTGAATTCCGTGTCGATAAGGTCCTCCAGCCCTTCGATGGAAACAAATTTAACTTCACTAAGGTTGGCCAAGAAGAGATCCTCTTCCAGTTCGGAGAGAGTGAAGATGGGGAAGTCAAGTTCTTCCCGGATGCCACTATTGATGCTGAGAATTCTCCAAGCGTGGTTGCCATCAACGTACATCCTTGGTTCTTGTCTTACATCATTGTATTTCTTTGATTGACAGTGGTATCTGAGTAGAGCAGTAAGATGATGGTTGATTACTTTTGCTGTGTCAATTTAACAGGTGAGCCCTATTGAATATGGGCATGTGCTGTTAATCCCACGCGTCCTGGATTGCTTGCCTCAGAGGATTGATCGTTATAGCTTCTTGCTTGCACTTCACATGGCAGCTGAAGCTGGGGATCCATACTTCCGACTGGGTTACAATAGCTTGGGTGCTTTTGCAACCATTAACCATCTTCACTTTCAGGTTACTATCCAAATAGCTATATCTTTTTCAGCTTGAATAATCATATCCCTTAGAAGTGGTCGGTAGTTCATTCGATAATGAGCTGGCAATTTGATAATTTACATGAAACAGGCTTACTACTTGACTGTGCCTTTTCCGATTGAGAAGGCATCCACCAAGAAGATAACTACATTGGATGGTGGTGTGAAAATCTCTGAGCTTGTGAATTATCCTGTCAGAGGTCTCTTCTTTGAGGGTGGAAATGCCCTGCAAGATTTATCTAACACAGTCTCAGATGCCTGCATTTGCCTTCAAGAAAACAACATACCTTACAATGTGCTCATTGCTGATTGTGGAAACCACATCTTTCTCCTTCCACAGGTAATGAACTTGGGAGCAACATAGAGTTGACTTATTTGCTTGTTGATATTTTAACTGCATAGATTACACTTGTCTTCAATTCTTTAATATTGTCTAATGGATGAACAGTGTTATGCTGAGAAGCAAGCTCTAGGGGAAGTGAGTTCTGAGGTTCTTGATACCCAAGTGAACCCTGCTGTGTGGGAAATCAGCGGCCATATAGTGTTGAAGAGGAAGAAAGACTATGAGGAGGCATCGGAAGAGAATGCATGGAGGCTTCTTGCTGAGGTGTCTCTTTCCGAAGAGAGATTCCAAGAAGTGAATGCTCTCATCTTTGAAGCTATTTCCTACAGTGGTAATTGCAGTGGAACTGATTCTGAGAACGTGCTTGAAGATGCAAATGGTGAACATCAATCTCTTGAAGAAGTGAATGCCATTAATGAAAACTCCCATTCAGCCATGGTTACTGGGAGTCATGGATGTCTAGTTCTGCAGTGAGTCTTGGGCTTTGGTGAGCAGACCAGTGACATATCTGGCTCTGAAATAAGCTTGTGGCAGTTTTGGCATACAAGCGGTCTTCACTTGTGTGTTTGTGGATTATGGCATTAGTCTAAATAAGCAAACTAGGTTTGCATTTTTAAACTTGGTGTGGATTGTTGTCTTTAGCATTTCTGGTTTTATATTCAGCCTATTGACCATGTAATGTGGTATTTGTATTTACTGCATGGGATTTGTGTAAAATATTATGGAATGTTTGCTGTTTGGAACTCGTGTCTTTTCATGACAACTTTCTTCGGGGCACTGAATCCAAATGAGACATTAATATGGACATGTAGAAAAATTAGGTAAATGATTTATGAATTATACCACTATACATATTTTTATGGATTTTGTACTGTAATTTATTGTTCCTTGGATGATTTTATCATTATGTTCGTTAGTTTATCTGTCCATTTATTGTTCCTTGAGTGATTTTATATTATTATGTCAAGTATCGTTAGTTTGTCATCTGATTGACATTCATTTGCTGAACCATAAAGAAAATAATAAAAGGTGTTTTTCGCTTACCTCTAAGATTTTGAACTAAAAAATTATAGAATCAAACAACTCACCGCATAGAAATCCGGATTGAATAACCATTTCAGAAATATAAAGTTAAAGAAAATAATACTGACAAAGTAAAGGAAATGATAATGAATTTGACACGTTAATTTTCCTAGCTTAAAAGATTTCAATTCAAATTTTTAAAATATTAGAATATATGATTTGAATCATAATTATATATTTGAAATATATTTTTAAATCTAGAAAATATCAAAATAATATAAATAAAACCTAATAATAATCTGAATAGTCTTAAAAAAAATACTAAAATAACATAAATGAAATATAATAATTGAATTTAATAGAATTATAGAAAATAAATAACAATTACTTGTTTTTAATTTTAAAAAAATGCAAACTGCCACTTAGAAAACTCTAAAATTAAAATTGACATAATTCTTTATAGAAAATTTTAATGCATGCATGACTAGTCAACTTATAAAGATGATATTCTACACTTGAAAACCATGTAGGATCCACTTATTTTCCTAGGCAATAAAAAAAATAAAAAATTAGGTTTCTATAAGGGAGATAATATTTTATTTTTTATGGCTTCTTTTATATACATGTATTTTTATAAAATCTATAATTACATATATTGAATGCCAAATAAAAATTTTTAGACTTCATAACTGTTAGGTGTAGTTTAACATGATTAAAATATTAATATCTTCTCCTAAGTGTAGGAGTGTCAAAATTATAAATAACCTATTAAGATCGAGGTCGAATTATAGGGAAGTTAATTATATAAATTATAGACAACAATAAAACAAGAACAACAACAATAATTATAGTAGTAGTAATAATAATAATAATAAAAAAGAAAAAGAAATTGATGAGAACTTTGAGATGAAAAATTAATGTAAGGATTAGACAATGAAAGCAACAAATATTAAGGTTAGAGAATCCACTAATAATGTGTTAAACAAGTATATTGAAAACTATACACAAAAAAGATTTCAATCAGATTATAAATTGCTAACATGATCACATTAGTTATCTTATTCGATTAATGCTAATACTTGTAAATCTCATCAGACATTCATGATTATAACTTATATTAACAACAAATCAAGTTCTTTTTGTAACTCAGGTGTTGGTTATACCATAAAGTATGAGTTATGAGAGTGCCAAGTATTTGTTGTACCAAGTGTTATATAACATAAATCTAGATTAGTCATTTAACAAACAAAGTATTAAAAAGTGAACAAGATAACAAATACAAAACATGTTAGTATCAAACATTAAAGTCCATATTAAGTCCACACTATACTTATTTTTACACCATTAGCGTAACTTTTTCACCTTGACATAATAAACTTAACTAAACATAATAAAATAAAAAAATAAATAAAAATAAAAATAATATAAAAGTTAACTAAGTAAAGGAAAGAAAATGAAAGATATAAACTTGATATTAATGAAAGCAAAGCATAAACATTACAAAAAATACAAAGAGAAAAAGCAAAGCATAATCTTGATTTGGAAACCAAGATGCCTAAATGCATGGTAAATGCCTCCTTTTATATGCCAAAATTAGAAACTATTGATTTGATGACTAATTGATGAGTGGGTGGCCAACTCTTGACTTGGTGACAATCCTTATTTTCTCTTGTCTGCCCAAAACGTCTTTGATAACGTCAAAATTAAAATCATTTAAAAACATGAAAGTTGTAGGAAATTGTCTCAGCTTTCTTATGTAAAAAATTCAGCTCATTTCGACTTCTAAAACTCCAGATATGACCAAAATACTGAACAGTGCTCGGGCTGAAGGACAGATTCGGGCTTCTTTGTTGTTGCAACAATTTAGACTTGAAAATGACCTTTCTAAATCTTGGGTTTTTATGAAAGTTGTAGCCCCATGTCTTACCTTTCCATCCATATAATGTAGACCTAAATGCGAGATCTACAACTCCAAATATGACCTAATTACTGAATAGTGTTCCGGTTTGGACTATACCGGCATCTATTTTCTAAGTTTGGCTATCTCTTTGTCCTTTTAATTTTAGTTCTTAAATTCATCAATCAATCCTTTTATTTATGTGATAAGCCTGCATTTAAAATGAACATTTACCATAAATTAAAGGTATCTTATATTATTAGATATGTTATTATAAAATATGCTTTAGTTAAAGAGTTATTGATACTTCAAGTGTAAAATAATGAAATAAAATCTTGATACAAATATATTTTTAAATACTAATCATAGTCTTTTGGTTTTTCATAACACTTGGGACTTTTAGTGTTTTTTAATGTTCTTATTTTCTTCTATAAATAAACTAGTCTTGTATTCTAAGAATTGAAAAATATATAAGGAAATGTATGAATTTTTCTTTTAAGTTTTATTTTGAATATGTATATTCTTACTTGTTCTTTATTTTTTAACATGTTATCAATATGATTACTCTAATTAATTTATATTGAAATACTAGCACACATGAAATCCTATATGACATGGCTTGTATCAATTTTGATATTTTCTTTTCATTATTTTTCATACTTAATAGAATATATTTGGATCTGCAACTTATTTTTGACAGGTTTTCTTTTCTTTTTATTCATCAAGAATTAAAGTTGTTGAAGAATTAGTATTGTAAATTCCTAAATAAATAAATTAAATACAATTATTGAAGAACTAATATTTCTAAAGAACTAAAAAAATGGTAGATTTAAAAGATTGATTTTTTTTTATATTCATGATTTTATTTAATAAGTTGTTTTTGTTTTTTATATAAACAATATCAAATATGACAAAACATGACTTTACTACTCTTAATACATCTAAGAATAATTAGTTGTCATGTATCCTTGACGCTAAGATTAATCTAGAAGCTATAAATCTTGGAGAGATTATTAAAGAAGAAAATAACACATCTTTGCATGATCGCTGATATAATCAAATGATTGATGTCTTCTTCCAAGTGTAGGAGTGTCAAAGTAATAAATAAAACGGCAAGATCAAGGTTGAACTATAAGAAGGTTAACTATATAAATTATAAATGATGATGATGATGAAGATGAAGTTAAAGAGAACTTTGGGATGTAAGATTAATGTGAAGATTAAACAATGATAAAAATAATTGTTAAGGGTAGATGATCCATTAATGATATTTCAAATAAGTATAGTATAAACTCTTTTTATTACTCATTTGAAAACCACACATAAAGAAGGTTCCAATCAGATTATAAATTGTTAACATGATTACATTCATTATTTTATTTCAATAATGCTAATACTTGTAAATATTATCAGGTATTCATGATTATAACTTAAGTTAACAACAAATCAAGTTTTTTTTCATAGCACAGGTATTGGTTATACCATATGGTTGAGCTATGAAAGTGCCGAGTATTTATTGTACTAAAGGTTATATAACATAAATCTAGATGTTACCATTTAACAAGCAAAGTATTAAAAGTGAGCAAGATAACAAATACAAAACATATTAGTGTTAAACATTAAATTTCATGTTGAGTTTATACTATACTTATTCTTACATCATTGTATAATTTTTTCACCTTTACATAATAAACTTAACCAAACATAATGAAAGAAATAAACATAAACAAACAAAACAAAAATATAAATAAGATATAAGTTAATTAAGTAAAGGAAAGGAAAGGAAAGGAAATAAAAGGTATAAACAAGAGATTAATGAAAGCAAAACTTAAGCATTGCAAAAATATAAAGAAATAGAGCAAGAACATGATCTTGATCTGAAAACCAAGATGTCTAAATGCATGGTAAATGCTTCCTTTTATAGGCTAAAATTTAGAACTATTAATTTGTTAACTAATTGTTGAGTAGGTGACCACATCTTGATTTTGTGACAATCTTTATCTTCTTGTCTAAATAAAATATCATTGCTAACATTAAAATTTGAATAGATTGTCTTTATAAAAATTCTAGGAAATTGTCTCAGCTTTTTTTTTTTTTTAAAAAAAGAGGTCATTTAGACTGCTAAAACTCGAGAAATGTGATGAACACTGAATAATATATAAACTGTAGGATATATTTGGACTTCTTTGTTGTTGCTACAACTTGAACTTGAAAACAGTTTTTTTGAATCTTGGATTCTTATAAAAAGTTGTAGGCTTATGTCTTAACTTTCTATCCATATGACATAACTTTCTATCCATATAGAGCAGATCTAAATCTAAGTTCTATAACTCTAGTTATGATCCAATGACCAAACAATATTCTAGTTTGATTGATCCAATATATCTTTTCTAAGCTTGACCTTTCACTGTCTTCTAAATTTTAAAAGTTATACTCATCAATTAATCTTTATATGTATGTGATAGACCTGCATTTAAGATGAATATTTACCATAAATTAAAGGTATTTTATATTTATTAGATATATTATTATAAAACGTGCTCTAGTTAAGGAGTTATTAATACTTCAAGTACAAAATAATGATATAAAACCTTGATAAAAATATATTTTTAAGTACTAATCAATCGCACAAAAGTAATGATTTTTATTCATCACCATCTAAATGAATGATTAAAAGTTGAATATCTCATAATAAAAGATTCTCTTGTTTTGTGAAAAAATCTAAAAGAAAGAAATGACAACAAAAAATGTATCATATTTACTCAATTTTGTTATGATTGGTTGCACTTGAAATTGCAAGATTTTAAATCGGTCAATAAATATAATTTTACTCTTTTTAAAATTACATTACAGTAGAAATTGTATGGTAAAAATATCACAAAAGATCAAATGTTAGAGCCTGCAACAACAATATAGAGAATGTAATTCCAAGAGTACTTAGAACTAGTTTCATGCCTTCTTATAACTTAATAAAATAATAAGCATGAAAAATAATCAATCTCATACTGCATGTTCTAAACCATTTCCATGAAACCTTTGTTCAAAATATAAGAAAGAACTATCGGTTATGAACACTTGATAGAAATTTTCTAGGATTATAAATTTAATAAAAAGAAATTAATGAAGATAGAAATATATCTTTTATGAGAAAATAAAATAAAATTGTAGAAGGGTAAAATTGAATAATATTAAGTTAAAGGTTATGGGATTAAATCAATTAAGGTGTTGAAAGAGTGAGATCTAAATAGAGAATTAAATGAACTTTGGGCCATTATGCAAATAAAGGAACTTCATGATAGAGTACATGAATGGGAAGCCATTCATGGCCTGCAACTGCGGAGGGTGAGAAAAGAGGAAACAACTGGGGAGATTTCTTGTATTTTCCACCTAGATTTCATCTAATTAAGCATTAAATACTAGAGAGTAAGGGATTAAAGGAAGTTTAGAGGAGATTTGGACACAGAATCAAGAAAACAATCCTTGGGATTTTGCTAGCAGGTTTTTGAAGAAATAAGGAGAAAGAAAAGAAAAATTTATTCTAGAACCTTTTACCTTCATTTTTCTTGTGGGTAAGTGGTAAAATGCCTAAGTTTATGAATCTTATGCATTTCTAAAGATATATTTATGAATTATGCATGAAAGAATGTTCTGTAGAATTATGTAATTCATAAATTGATACTTATATGATATACTAATGTTGATATGTATGCGAAATTATACGGGGGATGAATGATTAATATAAATTGTCGAAAGAATATGATAAATTCTAACTAAAAATATTTATATGGGGTTATGATATTTATGTGACTATGATATGCACAATTATGAAAGTAAGCCTGTTGGTTTGAATAGGAAATAATGAAATAAAGACACTTGAATGAATGCCTTAAATTGGTTAGGTCCCATTCATCACTATTTAGTTTTATAGTTGGAAAACAAATTATTCAAGTTATTGAGAAAATTGTGAATAAATATATTAACTAGATGATTTAAATGTGTAAAGGTGAGGAATTGATGGAAAAAGAGATCATTCTATTAAGAATTTGCTTTCTTTGACCGAAGGATATAAAAATAAATTAATGAGTTTAAATGGTTAAGCTAGGCAGAAATAAGCCAGATGAATTCAAAACAAAGAAGGATTTATTAATAGTGAGAAGAGAATATTAATTATCTAACATGGAATGAAGTCTTATTTCCATGAGACAACGGAAGGGGAAAGAATTATATTAGTTGAGAAAGGAAATAATGATTGAGGGCTTTTAAAATCGAATTAATCAAATTTTTAGGGTGTTAGTATTGAGGTTATTATAATATTTACTTTTAATTGTTAGTTGTAATTATTATGTGAGAAAACAAATTATACGGCTTAATAAATAAAATGATATATGTAATTGAAAAAAAATATTGAATTATTTGGGCTCCCAAAACGGGAACGCTTGATTTAATGAATACCCATGTCAAGATGTTGAGATTTTTATGGTATTTACAAAAGAATATTGACTTCTAAAATGAGGAATGCTAGATTAAAAGGTACCATAGAGAGAGGATATTGATATTTTTATGGTATTCATAAAAGAATTCTGGATTGGATTGGCTTCCACAATAGGGAATGTCATACTGAGAAGTATCATAGAGAGGATATTGGCATTTTGATAGTATTCAAAAAAGAATACAGTATTGGATTGGCTTTTCAAATATAGCATGCCAGATTGAAAACAAATATCATAGAAAGGATACTGAATTGACTTTCAAAACGGAGAATCCCATATTTAAGAGTATCGAGGTGAGGATACTAAAATTCATGTGGTATTTAAAAAAAGAAATATAATTGATTGATTCTTACAATGAAAGTGCCAAATTAATGAACATCTATAAGTGGAATTTATAAATTATTAATAGTGAAGGAGAAACCAAACTTGTAGAATTTTAATCAGAAAATTATGTTTGATAAATACGGGGTTGGATCGTTATGTTAAGAAATAGAATATTCAGAAAGAATTTTTAATGATTTAGCAATGAGATGGAATCGTTGGAGTAAAAATGGATCATTGAATATATTTTTAATTAATTTCGTTAGAATTTCAAGTTTGAGAATTTCTTCTAAAATATAAAGATAATTAATAATATTAATAATAAATCAATTCTGTGCTGATTATATGCATTGTAAAATTTAATTGTGATCTTTGAGGTGTGATTAAATTGATATAGACATTAGGGATATTTTAAATACAAAGAAAAATCTACTAAAATTTCAGTAAAATTTGATATATGTAAAAAGATGGAAAAAAATCCAACTTTTTTTTTCTTTTAATCTATGAGATTGAGGTAATGGCCAAAAAAGATGGATCATTACATAGAGTTGTTACATGTATAGATTTGAAAAAATTAAATGAAAAAGAAGAAGAGACAATACTTCAAAAAGCAACCCACCAAACCACCTAAATTGAAGACATAATAAACACCAACAAGAAAAGAGCAAGAATTTGCATAAATCTAGAAATAAGTGTCACAAGCGTGATATGCATGGTCATTGGTCTCATATTTATTGTATGTTAAAACATCTTACAATATTATATCAAGCTGATTAGTATTTAAAAGTATAATTTTATAAATATTTTATATTATCATTTTGAACTTGAAATATAAATAATTTCTTAACTAAAACATGTTTTATAATAATAAGTCTGATATCATAAGATACTTTTAATTTATGGTAAATATTTATCTTAAATGCAGTCTATCACATAAATAAAAAAATTAATTGATGAGTTTAACTACTAAAATTGTGATGACAAAGAGTGGGTGAAGCTTATAAAAGAGATGTTGGTTCAGTCTAAACTGAAATACTATTTGGTAATTGGATCATAACTAGAGCTGTAGAACTTAGACTTAAGTATGCTTTATATGAATGAAGAGCTAAGACGTAGGCTTAAAACTTTAATGGGAATTCAAGACTCAATTCTGCTATGTGGAAGTCCAAATCTTAGCAACAACAAAGAAGTATGAATATGTTTTGTAACTTAGACATTATTCAGTGTTCAACCCATATATTTTAAAAGTCTAAATGACTTCAAATTTTTTTGTTAGAAAATTGAGATAATTTTCTAAAACTTTTATGATAATTCTATTTGAATTTTGTTGTCAGCAATGATGTTTTTAGCAGATAAGAAGATAGAGTTGCTTATAAAAGAAAGCATTTGCCATGCATTTAGGCATATTGTTTTTTAGATCAAAATTATGTTCTTGCTTTTTTCTTTTTATAATTTTATAATGTTTAAGTTTTACTTTCATTAATATCTTGTTTATGCTTTTCATTTCATTTCCTTTACTTAGTTAATTTATATTTTTTTTATGTTCTTATCTTATTTATTTATGTTTCTCTTTCATTATATTTAGTTAAGTTTATTATGTTAAGGTGAAAATGTTACACTTGTTGTTACTCAATTTTTTACCCATGTTTTGACAAATTTTCAAAAAAAAAAAAAAGGTTTACATGTGGTGATAACATAGAGCATCAGGCTAATATTAAGGAAGTAATATGTCAAGGAGATAATTATTGAATCATATATAATTATTGTAATATAAAATACCATAGATATATGATTTGATTCGTGCTAGTTATAGAAGACAATATCTACAATAATCATTGTAATATTTTCTTAAGTAGCACGTGTAGATTTTTTTTCTATATAAATCTCTAGCCATATGATAAGGCAGAAGAAAAAATATTCATGAGGGGATAATTTTTTAGAAAAGGGAGCCAAACATAAAAAAAAACCTAGAAAACAGAAACCCTTCTTCTCCTTCCAGATACAGCCTCTCCTCAATTGAAAAATAAAAAAAAGCAACCGCTGGCCACCCCCCATCTTCTTCTCCTAAAAATATTTTCTTAAGTACCATGTTTTTCTTTTTCTTTTTTTTCAATTAACAGTGGGTGTTACTACCGATAGGGAAGGGAAGAGGAGAAGAAGTTGAGCCAGACCCACCCATTTTTCGTTGATTCTTGCGGCAACACGTGGCTTTGTTCCTGCATTCCTAGAAATGTTCCTCTGCAATTCCTAAATTCATGGGGATCTATTTTGCAATTTCTGAGTTGTATACTATGTGTTTAGATTTGTTTTTGAATTTTTGTTATTTGTAATTATGTGTGGGGGTATGAGAAAAACATAATAAAAAGGGATGTGTGTGTGTTTATACTTTTATATATATATATATGTTGTTGAATTATAAAATAAAAAATATTTAAAAGATTTAATGTTTTAATTTGCATATGATCAAGTATTTTAGGGACAAATAAAATCATGTTGTATTTCCCGTGAAAATGTAAGAACATGTTTCTACATATTTTTTAGGATTTAATAACTGATTTATTAAAACCTTAGATTTTGATTAATATTTTTTTTTAACTTTAATTGTGATTAACAGTGATGTGTGTTTTTCTTTTTACAAAGAAAATATAAAAAATATTCTTTGTGTGTTACATACGTCCAATACCTTAACATGTTTTGAAAGTTCTTTTTATATAAATGATTTTTTTATTAAAAATCAAATATTTAAAGTTTTAAAAATGTGTTTTCGCATGGATTTCTTAAACACAAAAATTATTTTCTTATATTCTGGATTTTACAACATGTTTGTAAAACTCCAAAGGGTGTTGGCCAATATTCTAAAAAAAATATAAAAATCTTATTTTGGGAAGAAATTCATCTATTATTCACTATTAATATTTGGATAAAGAAATCATTAAGGACTAAATATCCAAAATATTATTGGAAATAATTTTTTATTATTTACTGCTAATGTTTGGATAAAGAAACTCAAGTGGTTAATATCCAAAATATTTCTCTAGAAATAATAAGTCACCACACATCATTGAAAGAAGCTTTGATTATAATCAAGGATATTTCAATTTTTTATCCCACAATTTATGAGTCTTTAGAATATAAAACACTAAAGAAAAAATAAGTTTTTAAAACTCTTTAGATTTCTAAATTTTTGTCCCTTCTCCTAGTGATTTACGAGTCGCAAACTCTTAAAATGCTAAGGTAAAAATGAGCTTTTAAAGCACATGGAATCTCCTTGGATTTCTACCTATCTCATGAATCTTAAGTTATAAATGTAGTCTGCATCAAACACAAATTTTAAGAGATTTGTTTTGGTTCTCCTGAGTACTTTGTAGATATATCTAAGGGTGTGATTCACATTGACCAAGGGTTTTTTTTTTTGAGTCCTTGAGTTCAAGTTTGTTCATCATAGTAAACCTATCTTAGAAAAACTGATAGGATTAGAAAACACCAACACCATAACAATTATAAGGCAAACCAAACACTAAGCAGCTTACCTTAGATAGGGCATACTAAGGGTGCTAATATCTTCTCTTTATGCAACCAGTCCCTTGCCTTAGAATCTCTAAAAGACTAGTTAGGTTTTTTAGTGACTATGATACTAGGTGGCGATTCTAAAGAACTGATCAAGCAAAACAAACAAAAAATCACCATCAAACGCCATGCATAGGAGGGTGCGATAGGATGATGACTCCACTAGGAACCCTTGGACTAGGCTTGGTTTTGTTGATATTATGTGTTGTTGTTTTTTGTGTTTATTATGAATGATATATTGTTTAAAAGCTTTAGCATGCATCTTTACATCCTATCATACATGGTATACTAGATATGGGTAAAGATCTTATGGCATCATGTCATGCATCACTTTATTATTACTACCTTTTTAAGGGCACACACATTAAACTTTAGGTTAAGTAGGGGACTAGCAACTTATTTTATGACTTGAGTTAAGATTTAAGTTTGTATAAACCCCAACTCTTTGTTGAGTGTTTAAATTGATAGTGATTGGTATACGTGCTATCCCACTATCTGCTGAACCCCTATATTGCCTTTATGAGGGTGATCACTGGGACAGTAAGAGATTTTTTTTTAGAGACCAAGTAGTAAACCTACCCTATATCTAATTTAAAGGAACTAAAAGCTATCCTTAGGGTGTATGCTTCGTAATATCTTTTATATCAAAACAAGTCTAATCCCAAGGCATCTCCAATTACAGGACTTGTGAATGAAATGATCACCATTGCTAAATTTTCCATGATAGAATATGGAAAAATTCAGAACTATCATAATTAACTGAAGGAGACTGCCTTAAAAGCGATGCTAAGAAGCTGTCACCAGTCAAGAATCTAAATTGCATTATGAATGAGGTGAACAAGTTAACATCTCACTTTCAGAATGTGGATAAGGATGCTTTTTTTAGGAAGTATAGATGTTTGATGGAAATTGCAAGGATTGAAGCTTTAAGCCCAGCTGTGTGAGCCTTAGTTCATTTTTAGGATCCAGACTACCAATGTTTTTCTTTTGGAAGTATAAACCCATGTCCCACTATGGAGGAATATAGGATGTTGACTGAGTTTCCAAATAATCTGTATAGGATTTATTTTCCTTTAAGATCTGACAGGATCATCCTTGAACTGTTAAAATTGCTCAGAATTGCCAACTTGGAAAAGTGCAACTAAAGGCTATACAAGATGGAGAGACTTAACTCCTTCAACTATGCCTTGTGTTGGAGTCAAATCTTCCTAAACTGTAGAATAGCCTATTAAAAGGAAAAGGGTCAATATTGAAGAGGAGTTTGAGAAGACAATTGAAAAAACTTCAGATAGAGTTGAGCAAAAGCAAAAACGACAAGACAATATTGGAAGGAGATAAAAGGAGAGCATTTTTAGATGAGCAAATACAATATAGAGATACGAGAGTAACAAAGCTTGAGTTAAAGCTAGGTGAGGAGAAGATTGTTAGGGAAAGAAGTGAGAAGGAGTTAAGAGGGATGAGTTTGGATTGGATGCAAAGTTGCTCTGAACTTAAAGCAATGGAGATTGATTTTAAAATTGCCAAGGAAACGCAGAATATTACAAAAAAAAAATTGCATAAGTTCAGTTCGAACTGATGGATAGGATTAGGAGGTATGAGGATTTGAACAAGAAATATACAGAGTTGGAAAGCTGTTTGATAGAGATTGTAAAGGAAGAGAGCAAAAGGAAAGGTTTTGAGGCTATTGAAGTAGAGTTAGCAATTAAAAAGAATGAGATAAAAGTTAAACTTGACAAGAAACATAAAAAGGTGAAGTATTTGGACAATAAGCTAGCAGTAATGGAAAAACACAAGGATCAAATCAACATCAACAATGCTGCTTTGAACACAACTAATATGTTAATCATAGAAAAGATGACTAAGACAGATGAGTAAATGGATGAAGCTGCTGCACACGCTTGAATTGTTAGAATCAATACACAAAATATGAGAGGGGATATCATTCGCTATCACTAAAGCCTAGCTAAAATCAATGCCTTTCTAGGTAAGATTGAGAACTGCGACTTTGCCTTCTTACCTTTAGCTAGAGAGTCTGTGGAGGAAAGGGATTAATATGTTGTATTTTCTTTTTATTTCTAAATGTAATAAACTTATCAAGCATTAATGAAAAGGGTGTTAACCCGTCTTCTTATGCAAAATCTATCTTTTGGTGAATATGATTCAAGCAAACGACTCGAAAGGTTATACTCCTAGCAAAGAAATGTGACAAGAGAACCTATGTTTATAAGGTGGTGGTTGTTATTTGTTCACAAGAAGGCTGCATCTATACCTAATATACAAATGCATTCTTATCACAATCATGCATTATATCATGAATTTTCTTATGCATCTAAGCATGCATTCGTAGACCTAGAAATATAGATCCCTCTTCTGGAATCCACAACAGTCGATTAAAGAAAAGGATTGAAAATAAAGAAAGGTCACACCTAAAAGCTCAATACCAAACAACAACTTGAAGGAATTTGGAATGATGTTGTGTACCTAATCGGTTTGCTTGAGCAAACGTTTTGAGACAATTTTTTTTTCCTTTTAATGAGATCATGCATTTTTAAAAGTTCATCTTAATGTTTTACACATTACCTTTTGTTTTCAAAGTAAATCTTCCAAAACGAACACCTGCACTTTACACTAAGAATGAATAGTCAAACTTTAAAGAATACATACTATCTATAGAAAAGGAAGAATGAAATGAAAATAGGACAACATGAACAAGCTTGGAAACCCACTTAGAAGGAACTTAAAATCATAGATATGGGAAATAAAAAAATAAGAGAAAAATTAAAGATAGGGAATATAATCACTCCTAAAAAAGAAGAAGAATTGGTTACTTTGAGATTATATAGATGTTTTTGCTTGGTCCTATAAGGATATGTCTGGCTTAGATATGGATATTGTAGTACAAAGAGTACTGTTAGTAGAAGGATGCAAATCGGTTAAGCAAAAGTTGAGAAGAATCAATCTAGACATCTTAATCAAAGTAAAGGTAGAAATTGAAATGCAATGGAATGCCAGTTTTCTAGAAGGAGTTAAATATTCATAATGGGTGTCCAATATAGTGGTATTACCCAAAAAGAAAGATAAAATCAGAGTTTGTCTACCATACATAGATATGTTAGTTGATAGTGCAGCACGTAGCTCCATATATTCCTTTGTGGATGGATGTTCGGGCTACAATCATAGAAAATGGCTTAAGAGGATAAGGAGAAGACAACCTTTATAACACAATGGGGGACCTTTTGCTATAAGGTAAATGGTATTTAGGCTGAAAAATGTCAGGGCTGACACGACAAAGAGATTGATGTCTTCTCCCAAGTGCAGGAGTGTCGAAGTAATAAATAACCCGGCAAGACCGGGGTCGAACCACAGGGAGGTTATTGTACAAATTATCAACAACAACAACAACAACAACAACAACAACAACAACAACAATAATAATAATAATAATAATAATAATAAAGAAAGAGAAGAAGATGATGATGATGATGAGAACTTGGAGATAGAATATTAAAGTAAAGATTAAACAATGATAATAACAAATGTCAAGGTTAGAGGTTCCACTAATGGTATGTCAAACAAGTATAGTATAAACTCTTATTGTTCAATTGGAAACCACACATAAAGGAGGTTCCAATCAGATTATAGATTGTTAACATGATTACATTAGTCATCTTATTCAATTAATGCTAATACTTGTAAATTTCGTCAAGCATTCATGATTATAACTTATGTTAACAACAAATCAAGTTCCTTTCATAGCTCAGGTGTCGGTTATACCATACAGTATGGGCTATGAAAGTGCCAAGCATTTGTTGTACCAATTGTTATACAACATAAATCAAGATTAATCATTTAACAAGCAAAGTATTAAAGAGTGAACAAGATAACAAATATAAAACATGTTAGTATTAAACATTAAAGTCCATATTAAGTTTATACCATACTTATTCTTACACCATTAGTGTAACCTTTTCACCTTGACATAATTAACTTAGCTAGACATAATGAAAGAAAGAAAAATAGATAAACAAAATAAGAACATAAAAGTTAACTAAGGAAAGGAAAGGAAATGAAAGGCATAAACTTGATATTAATGAAAACAAAGCATAAAGAATACAAAGAGAGAAAACAAGAGCATGATCTTGATCTGGACACCAAGATGCCTAAATGCATGGCAAATGCCTCCTTTTATAGGCCAAAATTGGGAACTATTGATTTGATGACTAATTGATGAGTAGATGGCCAACCCTTGACTTGGTGACAATCCTTATCTTCTCTTGTCTGCCCAAAACGTCATTGATGACGTCAAAATTAGAGCCACTTGAAAACATGAAAGTTCTAGGCAATTGTCTCAGCTTTCTTGTGTAAAAAATTCAGCTCATTTCGACTTCTAGAACTCCAGATATGGCCAAAATACTGAACAGTGCTCGGGCTGGAGGACAGATTCGGGCTTCTTTGTTGTTGCAATAATTTGGACTTGAAAATGGCCTTTTTAGATCTTGGGCTCCATATGAAAGTTGTAGGCCTATGTCTTACCTTTCCATCCATATAAAGTAGACCTAAATCTGAGATCTATAGCTCCAGATATGACCCAATTACCGAACAGTGTTCCGGTTTGGATTGCACCGACATCTCTTTTCTAAGTTTGATCATCTCTTTGCCTTTGTAATTGAAGTTCTTAAAGTCATCAATCAATCCTTTCATTTATGTGATAGGCCTGCATTTAAAATGGACATTTACCACAAATTAAAGGTATCTTATATTATTAGATAGATTATTATAAAACATACTTTAGTTAAGGAGTTATTGATACTTTAAGTGCAAAATGATGATATAAAACCATGATAAAAATGCACTTTTGAGTACCAATCAAGGGCCACTTACCAAAGGGCCATGGTGACTCCATTTCATGACATGATGCACAAACAGATTGAGGTATTCATGGATGATATGGCTGCTAAATCTGAAGAGGAAGAAATTCATGTTCAAATATTGAAGAAATTATTTAAAAGACCAATGAAATTTAAGCTGAGGCTTAACCCCGCAAGGTGTTCATTCGGGGTGAAATTTAGGAAGTTGTTGGGATTTATGATGAGTGACAAAGGGATATAAATGAACCTCAGTTAAGTAAAGGCTATTCAATCTATGTCAACTCCCAAAATCAAGAAGGATGTAAGAAGGTTCTTGGGAATGTTGAATTACATTGCTCAGTTTATATCCCAATTAACCATGATTTGTGACCCAATTTTCAATTATTAAGGAAGAAGAATCTTGGAATTTGGAATAAGAGTGTGAAGAAGCTTTCAAGAAAATCAAGCAATACCTATATAATCCACCCCTATCTATCAAACCGAATTACAAAATGGCAAGTTTTACTGGCTGAGTACGACATAGTATATATGACAAGGAAAGCTATGAAAGGGAGTGTCATCGCCGATCACCTAGCTGACCATGCTATAGAAGATTATGAGACATTAAACTTTGAGTTTCCTGATGAAGATGTGCTTTCAGTTGAGGAAGGAAAATTAGATTGGTGGATTATGTACTTTGATGGTGCTGTGGTAATAGAGTTGGGGCAGTGCTAATCTCTCCTAATAAGAAACAACATCTAGTTTCAGTTAAGTCGCAATTTAAGTACACTAACAATACACAACTGAGTATGAAGCTTGCATTTTCGATTTTAGAGGCTACATTAGAGCTAAACATTAGAAAGATAGATGTGTATTGGAGACTCGATTTTGATTATTTGTCAAGTGAAAGGAAAAAGACAATCTAAGGGTAAGAAGTTGAGACCTTACCAAAAATACTTGTCTAAATTGGATAAAGAATTTAAGAAAATAAAGTTCACCCATCTAGGAACGGAAGGAAAACATTTTGTTGACATTTTGGTCATGCTCGCTTCTATGGCTAGAATAGACTTTGGGCATAAGGTATAGTCAGTACACATTAATATAAAAAATAACCCAACTCATTATTACATAGTTAAAAAAGAAATAGATGGAAACCCTTGGTACTATGATATCAAGAATTTCATCCAAAACCAAACATATCCCATGGAGGCATCTAAAGTTGACAAGAAGACTTTAAGGAGGTTGGTAATGAATTTCTATCTTAAAGGGAAAACTTTGTATAAGAACTAATCTAACGGAACTTTGTTGAGATGTTTGGATGGCGTGGAGGCAAAAAGTGGTGAAGAAATTTATGGAAAGAGATTTGATCTGCCAATATGGTCCATTAGAAAACATTAATAATCCCTAGGACTTTAATAGCAAGATGATAATAGAACTCTGCACTAATGAAAAATCAAGCATTCCAATTCCTCGCTATATGGTTCAGAGATGAATGGTGCGGAAGAAGCTGTTAACAAGAATGTTAAGAGAATTATTTAAAAGATGGTAGTCACCTATAAGGATTGGCATCAGATGTTGTCATTTGCTCTTCATACATACTATACCACATTTCAAACTTCAACATGAGTCGCCTTGTACGCTTTTGTATATGGAATAGAGGAGGTGATGCCTTTAGAAGTGGAAAGCCTCTTATTAAGAGTATTGGTAAACTCTAAGTTTAGAAGAGGAGGAATAGGTAAAAGTTAGATATGAATAGTTGAATCTTGTCAGTAAAAAGAGGATAGTTGCAATCTGTCAACATTAAGGATGGCCAAATCATATGATAAGAGACCTTAAGGATTCCATGAAGGAGATTTTGTATTAAAGAAACTATAACATTTACTAGGAGAAGGTCAAAGTAAATAAGCGCTAAACAATGAGGGCCCTTACATGGTAAAGAAAGCGTTCCCAGGAGGAGCTTTATTGTTATCTAGAATGGATGAGAATATCTAGTTAGACTTGTAAATGCTGATTCTATAAAGAAATACTTTGCTTCTCGATCAATAAAATAAAGTTCGGCCATGAATTCTCTTTGTAAAGAACTCTTTCTTCATAAAACACATGATCTTATCGTATTCAAAATCTTTTACTTAAAAGAACTGTTTTTACATATGACTAAAGAAATGACTCCATCAATTTAAGGGAACCAAACCAATCTTAAAACAAACAGGTATTGCACACTATACTGGAGGTAAAAAATGTGCATAGATGGGTCTATAGTGAACCAAATCCTAAATGGGACATCATCATAAAATTTCTAAAACATTTTTAATAAAAATTACTTAAAACAAAATATGATCATTGCATTAAAAGTTCAGTTTTCATCAACAAAACCAAATCTTTTGAGTTTTCCTTTGAAAATAATTTTCTCTGGGATTAATCCTAGCCATTGTTGAAAGAACAAAAAAGTGTACCTAATTCAGACCCTGCTGTTCATAGTTGGTCAGGTCAATTACTTTGGACCAGTATGGCTGCGGTCTTAGGAGCGCCAAACCGACGAATATTAGGTTGGCCTTGAAGTACAATGTCAGATGGTGATGGGGGTGTGTTTTTTTGTCCCATTTGGTAGAGAGAACATGTATTCAATAACTCTACAAAGTAAAGCCATAACTAGCCTTTGCGGGAAGAATGAAGAAGAAAGTGAACAGTTGTGCTAAAACAGCACCGTTTTGTATTTTCTTTGAAATGGGTCGTTTCCTTTTAATTTTGATGGATTTCTCCTGATTTCTTTCAATTAGGTCACTGGTTACGTCAATGTGAGCCCCTGAATGCAAGCGCCTCTTTGACTTTATCATGAAAATTTTTAATTTTGTTATTAATTAATCTCTAAACTTTTACTCACCTTTGTATAAATATTTTTTATCTTGAGTTCCTTCACCTTTCAACTTTAAATTCTTTCAATTACACTCTTTGAAACATTAATTCATGGTCCTTTTACTTAAAAGTTTTTGATATTAAAATATTTTAATTTGATTCTTAAACAATTTAAAATTTAAATTTTTTTATAATTATATCTCTGATTTAAACTAATTAACTTTATAATAATTAAATTTAATATTTTAATATTTTAATTTTTTCAAATAAATTCAAATTAGATTTTTAAATTTATTTTTTTACAAATTAAATTTTTAATAAAATTAATTTGACCCCTTAAAAATTTAATTAAATCCTTTTACTTAATTAATTTTAACAAAAATTAATTTTTAATCTTAATTAATACTATAATTTGGTCCAAGATTGTTAAACTCGTAAATTAACTTGTAAAATTATATAATTTTATGCATTAACGTATACTTAACATATAAAATTATTTTAAAAATAAAATTAAATTAACATCAAGTAAAATTGGTAGAATAAGGTAAAATCAAGAGTTTGAAACCATTTTTAAGATTTTAACAAAAAAAATCATATACATATTTCAAGCTTCTGGCACTCCACATCAACATTATCTACAATGCATACATATGCAACATTTACCCTAATCTCCTTCTCTCCTTCTCAGGCTCTCAAATGATTCAACAATTAACCACCAAACATGAGATCGACGACTTCCTTTTCATCAACAACATTTTCCTTTTTATCCCGTCTTCAACAATTCAACAGCTTTCTCTTCAATCTTCACTCTTCATCAACAACGCTTTCCTTGTTTTTCCCATTATCAACGACATCCTTTTCAGTCTTCACTGAATCACTATTTATCAACAGGTAATATTTAATTGCTTATATTCAATTTTTCTTACTGGAAAGGGATTTTTAGCCTTGATTGTTCTTTATCCCAGTCCTTGCTTTCTCCTTCTTTTCTCTCCTTACTTGAGTGTGTGACACAGAGATGTTCACCAATCATCAGAGACAATTACTTTTAATTGCTTGAGTTTGATCCTTTGTTGAGTTCGTTCCAGTAATTATACTTGTTTGCAGGTCTTTTCCTTTGTTAATCGTTCCAATTATTCTACTTCGTTTGAGTAATAAAATGAGCTGATTTAAATCCATTAAAATTTCAAAAGTTGATAGAGTTGCTATATATCTGTGAAGCTCTTCTTGGTTTAGGCTATTTGAAAACTTGAGGGTGATTTTTGTAGGAGAAGGTGTTGCTCAATTTAGAGACTGTGGATATGTAAATTGTGAGAGAACAGAGAGTGTAAAAACAGGGAAGCAATGCAATTTTTTCTATTTCAAATTACCAAGCAAAACTTAAATTTGTAGAAGACAATAAATTTACCAAACTGAACAACTAGAAAAAGCTTATCTTGCTCTAAAGGTGTTGTCCGAATCTTGACTCTGTCATGATTGCATGGGCGATGGCAAATGAGGAGCAATGGAGTCTATAGTTTTCATGCGAGTAATAGGTTACACAATAAATATTTCACATTTCTTGCATTTTGTTGTATGGTATGTAAGTTCAAAGCTGTTGTTTATGGTCATTCCTGCGCATTGTATAGATGGTCTGCCATGAGAAGTACAAGTTGTTTTTTAGCCACAGATAGACAAGGTTTGTTTGTCATGGATGGGCTTTTTGACACTCTGCTCCCTACTTATTGGGCAAGCAAAACCTTGCTAACTGTTGGTAGTCGCAAGGTTATGTATTATTTTTCTGTGTTTTCTCTTTAATTTACACTTATCATTAAGTTCTTGGTTAAGTCTGGTCAATATGTGCTTGGATTGAATTAGGTAATGAATTCACCAACCATGCTGGCCTGACCTGTACATGGAATTATATGCATGTGAAGCACCTGCCTCTCTGCTGGCAAAAACGTTTGGTGTATGATATTATAAATTAATTGCCCCTAAATTTTTTGACAATATTGCTATGGACATGTCATGCGTAGTCAGTTTCAGCTAATTAATATTAAAGCTTTTCCCTATATCAGCATGCATAAACATAAAGGCATTATTCAGTAATTGAGTTTCAGAGGATCATATTGAATATTTGAGTAACAATAGCTTAACATTTCTTTTTTCTTCTTTGGTGCATTTCGTTACTGGATTTACAGGTCAAGTCTTCTCCACCTGTTCAGACTGCAACACCTGTGCACAATGATCCTGCAATCATATAGGTGAAGAAAATGACATGGTCTCATGCATGTCTATCCATAGATCAATTAGATATTGTTGATTTTTTCAGTCATGCCGTGGTAAAAAATTTTGAACTAGAATGAAGAAAATGGAGATTTTTCTTAGTAATCTAACATTTAGATAAGCATTCATGCTAACTTGTTAACAAAGCCAGTGTTATAATATTTTCGTTGTTCAGATATCAATTTGATATAGTCATAATTTTATTGACTATTCATTGATGATGTTTCCAAAATAAAATATGTTTATAGAATATCTAAGATATGTTTGTATTGATCACAATTTATATAACAACCAGGCTTTTCAAACCCAAAACAATGATAATTTTATTTTTTTTATACTTAACACATATCGTATCGGTAATTGACAAACGTGTTCCCTCACATCATTAAGATACAATCCATATATCAATCACAATTAACATTTCATTTAAAAATAAATCTTATATAAATAGATGATATTATGTTTGCATGATTAAAAGTTCACATTAAAAATATACATATATAAATATGAGTTTCCATTCCTATCCTACTAATAGTCATCACAAATTTAAACAGAAGGATTTAATAAATATTATATGTTCAGTATATAGGTTTATATAAAATATTTCGTAATTTAGAATGTAACTACATGAGTTTTTGCAAAAGTAAGTTCCCATGTATTTGGTTTCTTAGGCACTTTGTTGGTATGACATCCTTAGTGTAATACAAAATATTTATTAAAATATAATTACTTAATAATAATAATAATAATTAAATAGTTTGACAATTTTATGAAGCATTAATATTATTCCATGTTTAAAACATGACATTTATATTTTCTTTATGTACTTAGTATGAACAACTTGTAATCAAATTCTTTCCATCATCCATAATTCCATAATCTTAAACTTGGCTATCCTCTTAAGGCATAATTAGCTTAGGCTAACTATTCATTCACTACAGTCATCCATTTCGGATGCCATCAACCCAAGTTAATCAACCGTTGTTCTAGTCACTGACATGATTAAAAGATTGATATCTTTTTCAAGTATCAAAGTAATAAATAACCCGGAAAAACCGGGGTTGAAACCATAAGGAGGTTAATTGTATAAATTACAAATAATAATAATATAACAATAATAAGAACAATAATAGTAACAATAACAAGAACAACAACAACAATAATAATAATAGCATTATTACTAGTAGTAGTAATAATGATAATGATAATGAAGAAGAAGAAGAAGAAGTTAATGAGAACTTTAAGGTGAAAGATTAACATAAAGATTAAACATTGATAACAACAAATGTTAAAGTTAAAGGATCCATTAATGATATATCAAATAAGTATATTATAAATGTTTATTATTCAATTAGAAACAACACACAAAAGAGGTTTCAATCAAATTATAAATTATTAATATGATTACATTAGTTATCTTATTTAAATAATGTTAATACTTGTAAATGTTGTGAGACATTTATGATTATAACTTATGTTAACAACAAATCAAGTTTTTTTTATAGCTTAGGTGTTGATTATACCATAGAGTATGAGTTATGAGAGTGTCAAGTTTTGTTGTACCAAGTGTTGTATAACATAAATTTAGATTAGAAATTTAACAACTAAAGTATTAAAAAGTGAACAAGATAACAAATATAAAACATGTTAGTATCAAATATTAAAGTCCATGTTAAGTTTACATTATACTTGTTCTTATACCATTAGTGTAAACTTTTTACCTTGATATAATAAACATAACTAAATATAATGAAAGAAAGAAAAATAAATAAACAAAATAAGAATATAAATAAGATAAAAGTTAACTAAGTAAAGAAAAGAAAATAAAAGGCATGAATAAGATATTAATGAAAGCAAAACTTAAGCATTACAAAAATAGAAAGAGAGAAAGAAAGAGTATGATCTTAATCTGGAGATCAAGATGTCTACAAGCATGGCAAATGTCTCTTTTTATAGGCCAAAATTAAAAATTATTGATTTAATGATTAATTGATAAGTGAGTGGCTAACTCTTGACTTAGTGACAATCTTTATCTTCTCTTGTCTATTAATTAATACTTAAAAGTGTATTTTTATCAAGGTTTTATATTATCATTCTGCACTTAAAGTATTAATAACTCTTTAACTAAAACATGTTTTATAATAATATATCTAATAATATAAGATACCTTTAATTTATATGAATGTTCATTTTAAATGCAAGCCTATCACATAAATGAAAGGATTGATTGATGAATTTAAGAACTGAAATTGAAAGGATAAAGAGATGGCCAAACTTAGAAAAGAAATGCTAGTGTAGTCCAAACCAAAACACTATTTGATAATTGGGTCATATTTGGAGTTGTAGATCTCAGATTTAGGTCTACTTTATATGGATGGAAAGGTAAGACATAGGCCTCTAACATATGAAGGCCAAGATATAAAAAGTCCATTTTCAAGTTCAAATTGGAGCAACAACAAATAAGTCTGAATCTAACCTCCAACCCGAGCACTATTTAGTATTTGGGCCATATCTGGAGTTCTAGAAGTTGAAATGATCTGAATGTGTTTACACAAGAAAGCTGAGATGATTTCCTACAACTTTCATGTTTTTAAGTGACTCTAATTTTGACGTTATCAATAATGTTTTGGGCAAACAAGAGAAGATAAAGATTGTCACCAAGTCAAGAATTGGCCACTTACTCATCAATTAGTCATCAAATCAATAGTTTTTAATTTTGGCTTATAAAAGAAGGTATTTCCCATACATTTAGGCATTTTGGTGTCCAGATCAAGACCATGCTCTTGCTTTCTCTCTTTGTATTTTTGTAATGTTTATACTTTGCTTTTATTAATATCAAGTTTATATCTTTCGTTTCCTTTACTTAATTAACTCTTATCTTATTTATATTCTTATTTTGTTTATTTATTTTTCTTTCTTTCATTATATTTAGCTAAGTTTATTATATCTAGGTGAAAAAGTTACATTGATGGTGTAAAAATAAGTATAATATAAACTCAATATGGACTTTAATGTTTGATACTAATATGTTTTATATTTGTTATCTTGTTCACTCTTTAATACTTTGCTTGTTAAATGACTAATCTTGATTTATGTTGTATAATAATTGGTACAACAAATGCTTGGCACTTTCATAGCCCATACTGCATGGTATAACCGACACCTGAGCTATGAAAGGAACTTGATTTGTTGTTAACATAAGTTATAATCATGAATGCTTGACGAGATTTACAAGTATTAGCATTAATTGAATAAGATGACTAAAGTAATCATGTTAACAATCTATAATATGATTGGAACTTTCTTTGTGTGTGCTTTTCAATTGAATAATAAGAGTCTATACTATACTTGTTTGATATACCATTAGTGGAACCTCTAACCTTGATATTTGTTATTATCATTGTTTAATCCCTACATTAATATTTCATCTCAAAGTTCTCATCCTTTTCTTTATTATTATTATTACTAATTAGTACTCAAAAGTGCATTTTTATCATGGTTTTATATCATCATTTTGCGCTTGAAGTATCAATAACTCCTTAACTAAAGTACGTTTTATAATAATCTATCTAATAATATAAGAAACCTTTAATTTGTGGTAAATGTCTATTTTAATTGCAGACCTATCACATAAATGAACGGATTGATTGATGACTTTAAGAACTTCAATTGCAAAAGTAAAGAGATGATCAAACTTAGAAAAGAGATGTTGGTGCAATTCAAACCGGAACACTGTTCGGTAATTGGGTCATATATGGACCTATAGATCTCAGATTTAGGTCTGCTTTATATGGATGGAAAGGTAAGACATAGGCCTACAACTTTCATATGGAGCCCAAGATCTAAAAAGATCATTTTCAAGTCCAAATTGTTATAACAACAAAGAAGCCTGAATCTGTCCTCCAACCCGAGCACTGTTCAGTAATTTGGCCATATCTGGAGTTCTAGAAGTTGAAACGAGTTGAAGTTTTTACACAAGAAAGATGAGACAATTTCCTAGAACTTTCATGTTTTCAAGTGACTCTAATTTTAACGTCATCAATGACGTTTTGGGCAGACAAGAGAAGATAAGGATTGTCACCAAGTCAAGGGTTGACCATCTACTCATCAATTAGTCATCAAATCAATAGTTCTCAATTTAGACCTATAAAAGGAGGCATTTTCCATGCATTTAGGCATCTTGGTGTCCAGATCAAGATCATACTCTTGTTTTCTCTCTTTGTATTCTTTATGCTTTGTTTTTATTAATATTAAGTTTATACTTTTCATTTCTTTTCCTTTGCTTTGTTAACTCTTATCTTATTTATGTTCTTATTTTGTTTATCTATTTTTCTTTCTTCCATTATGTCTAGCTAAATTAATTATGTCAAGGTGAAAAGGTTACACTAATGGTGTAAGAATAAGTATGGTATAAACTTAATATGGACTTTAATGTTTAATACTAACATGTTTTATATTTGTTATCTTATTCACTCTTTAATACTTTGCTTGTTAAATAACTAATCTTGATTTATGTTGTATAACAATTGGTACAACAAATGCTTGGCACTTTCATAGCCCATACTGTATGGTATAACCGACACCTGACCTATGAAAGAAACTTGATTTGCTGTTAACATAAGTTATAATCATGAATGCTTGACGAAATTTACAAGTATTCGCATTAATTGAATAAGATGACTAATGTAATCATGTTAACAATATATAATCTGATTGGAACCACCTTTATGTGTGGTTTTCAATTGAACAATAAGAGTTTATACTATACTTGTTTGACATACCATTAGTGGAACCTCTAACCTTGACATTTGTTATTATCATTGTTAATCCTTACTTTAATATTTCATCTCAAAGTTCTCATCTTCTTCTTTTTCTTTATAATTGTTATTATTGTTATTGTTGTTGTATTATTGTTATTTATAATTTGTACAATAACTTCGCTGTGGTTCGACCCCGGTCTTGTCGGGTTATTTATTACTTCGACACTCCTGCACTTGGGACAAGACATCAATCTTTTTGTCGTGTCAATTACTATTATTATTAGTATTATTATTACTATTCCTATTATTATTATTGTTATTGTTGTTATTATTATTGTTATTTGTAATTTATACAATTAACCTCCTTGTGGTTCGACTCTAGTCTTGTTGGGTTATTTATTACTTTGACACTCCTACACTTGAGATAAAACATCAATCTTTTAGTCATGTCATCTTTCTATAACATCATCGATAATATTAGAATTGAAACCATTTAAAAACATGAAAGTTGTAGGAAATTGTCTCAGCTTTCCAGAAAAAATAGATGTTCTTTGGATTTCTAGAACTCTAGATAAGAACCAAACACCAAACAATACTCGGGTTATATGATAGATTCGAACTTCTTAGTTGTTGCTACAATTTGAACTTGAAAATAGCCTTTTAAAATCTTAGGCTCCTGATTAGTACTTAAAAGTGCATTCTCATTAAGGATTTATGTCATCATATTGCACCTAAAGTATCATTAAATTCCCTAACAAAAGCATGTTTTATATTAGCAAGTCTAAAAATATAATATACCTTTAATTCATGGTAAATGTTCATCCTAAATGCAGGTCTATCACATAAATAAAAGGATTGATTGATGAGTTTAAGGATTGAAATTGAAATGATAAAAAGAAGGCCAAACATAGTAAAGTGTTGCTGGTGCATTCCAAACTCGAACACCGTTCGGTAATTTGATCATATCGGGAGCTGTAGATATCAGATTTAGGTCCATTTTATATCAATGGAAAGGTAAGACATAGACCTACAACTTTCATATGGACTTAAAGACTCAGTTCTGCCATTTTCAAGCTTAAATCTTAGCAACAACGAAGACGTCAGAAGCTGTCCTGCAGCTCAAACACTATTCGGTTTTTGGCTCATATCTTGAGTTCTAGAAGTCCAAATGAGCTCTGGTTTTTTTTGATGGAAAGCTGAGACAATTGCCGACAACTTCCACAATTCCGTTGGCTATAATTCTGATGTGATCAATGATGTTTTGGCCAGCCAACAATATCAAAAATCAGCCTATAATATCAAAAAACCAGCCACCAAATCAATGGATGCCCACCAATTCTTCAATCAATCAATAGTTATGAAACTTAGCCTATAAAAGGAGGCATTGTCCATGTATTTGGTCATATTAATTTTCAGATCAAAGTTATCTTCTTGCTTTCTCTCTACATCTTTGTAATGTTCAAGTTTTTTTTTATGCTATAGTAATCTCTTGTTTATACTCTTTCCTTTCCTTTCCTATACTTAGTTAGCTTATATTATGTTTATGTTCTTATATTGTTTATTTATGTTTTTCTCCTTCTTAATGTTTAGCTAAATTAATTATGTCAAGGTGAAAAGGTTTCTCTAATGGTGTTAGAATAGGTATAATATAAACTCAACATGAGCTTTAAATGTTTATATCTAAGAAAGATTGTTATTAACATGTTTTATCTTTTTATCTTACTAATTCTTAATACCTTGCTTATTAAATGGTTAATTTAAATTTGTGTTGTATAATATTTGGTACATCAAATGCTTGATCCTTCATAGTTTTCGGCTGACATCGTTATTATGATAGAAACTTGATTTGTTGTTAACATAAACTAGCAACATGAATGCTTGATGATATTTATAAGTAAGGTATTACTTAAATAAGATAATTAATATGATCATGTTAGTAATTTATAATGAGCTAATAACGAGAAATCATTCAATTAGAACCTCCTTTGTGTGTGGTTTCTAGTTGAGTAATAAAAAGAGTTTATATTATATTTATTTGAAATACCATTAGTGAATCCTATAACCTTGACATATGTTTTGTTATTGTTTAATCCTTACATCAATATCACATCCTAAAACTTTCTTCAACTCTTTTTCTGTTATTATTCTCTTCAACTTTTTTTTTATTTGTAATTTATATAATTCACCTCCCTGTGGTTCGACCCCGGTCTTGCCCGGTTATTTTACTTTGACACTCCTGCACTTGGGATAAGACATCAACTCTTTGATCGTGTCAGCTCCCATGAAAGTTGTAGACCTATGTCCTGGATTGCACCAACATCTCTTTTCTAGGTTTGGCCATCTCTTTATTCTTTTAATTTTAGTTTTTAAACTCATTAATCAATATTTTTATTTATATGATAAACCTGCATTTAAAATGAATATTTACCACAAATTAAAGGTATTTTATATTATTAGATATGTTATTATAAAACATGATTTAGTTAAGAAGTTATTGATACTTCAAGTGCAAAATGATGATATAAAATATTGATAAAAATGCATTTTTAAGTTCTAATAATAACTCATTTGGATGCCTTTAGCCAAAGCTAATTAATCATTTGTCTAGGTCATCCATTCAGATGCCATTAGCCGAGGCTAATGAATTGTTTATACTGGTCATCCATTTGAATGCCATTAGCTAAGGCTAATCATTCATTTATCCTGATCATCTATTTGGATGCCATTAACTGAAACTAATCAATTATTATCCCGGTCATCCAAATTATCCATTCAAATGCCATTAACAGAAGCTAATCAATCTTTGTCTCAGTCATCCATTTGAATGCCATTAACTGAAACTAATTAATTGTTTGTCCCGATCATCCATTCAGATGCTATTAGTCTAAGCTAATCAACCATTTACCAACATCTAAGTGTTTGGCAATCTGATATATGTTCTAACACAATATGGTAACATTCATGATAAATATTTCATTATTCAACATATGTAAAAGAAAGGTGAAAGTCACCTACCTATTTTACTCGTGGGTTGTTCTTGTCTTGATAATGGTCTAATCTCGACCGCACCACCTAAGACATTAATGGTCATAAATCAGTACATTTTTCTTTTTGAATCACATTCGTTACCACACTTATTTCAAGAGTTTATATGTTCATATTCAAGTGTTCCACATTTTACACCATCATACCATGAAATTGTTACTAGTATTTAAGTTATTTTTTCCTAGAAGCTTATTGTAGAAATTAGCAGCGAAAATTAGTTTGCTATAACCAATTTGGCAGCAAAAACTGTTTCACTACTAGCATAACAATTTTAGCAATGAAAACTAATTCATTACAGCTAATATGTTTTACAACAATAAATGTTAATTTGCTGCAGGGAACTCAATTTCAGCAGTAAACCATAATTTTACTACAGAACATACAATTCAACAATGAATGCTAATTCACTGTAGAAGAATCAATTTTGGCAACAAATCGCAAATTCGATGCCCAACACATATTTTGGCATGAACATACACCACACATGCTATAACACCCCCAGCATATAAACTATCACTAAGTTCCAGCAGAATACACATTGAAACCATAAATTCAAACATCTATTCTTTTAATAAATTCTAGCAGAATACATATATTGAAAACAATCAATTGCAACATATAATCTTTTGTTAACACATTGAAACCATCAATTCCAGCATATAATCTTTTAATAAATTTCAGCAGAACACACACATTGAAAACCATCAATTACAACATATCATCTTTTAACAAATTCCAGCATAACACATATATGCATGCTGGCTGATTAGTATTTAAAAGTGTATTTTTATCATGGTTTTATATCATCATTTTGCACTTGAAGTGGAGAGTTTTATAATAACAAGTCTGATAATATAAGATACCTTTAATTTATGGTAAATACTCACTTTAAATGTAGGTATTCTCATGATTCAAAGGATTGATTATTGTGATTAATTATTGAAAGTGAAAGGACAATGAAAAGGCTAAGCTTAGAAAGGAGAGACCGATTCAATTCAAATTTAAATAATGTTCAGTCATTGGGTCATATCTAGAGTTATAAATCTTGGATTTCAGTTTGGTTTATATGGTTGAAAAGATAAGAAATAGATCTACAACTTTCATATGTAGGGAAAGACCCAAATTTATCATCTTCAAATTCAAAGTTTGGTTACAAAAAAGAAGTTAGAATTTATCCTACAATCCAGCCCAAACATGGGTAGAAGAAAAAGTCCATATGATTTGAAATTTGATGGGTAGAAGAAAAAGATAATTTTCAACAACTTTTATGAACAAGACTTGCTCAAATTCTGATGGTAGAAATGACATTTCATTGAGACAAGAACTTGAGGGCTATCCACCATGTCCACCAGCAACACTGCTTAATATTTTAGACATATCTTGAGCTGTAGTGCTTAAAATGCTCTAAAATTTAGTGGGTAGAAAGAAAAGACAATTTCTAACAATTTTTATGAGAACACTTTTGTAAATTCTGATTACATCAATGTCATTTCATTCAGCCAAAATACTTGAGTGTTGTTATCCGTCAAGTCCACTAAATCAATAGTTGGCCATCACATCAATTATCAATTACTACATGAATAGTTCTGAATTTAGCCTATAAAAAGAGGCATTTGCAATTCATTTAGGTATCTTGTTTTTCATATCAAGATCATATTCTTGCTCTCTCTCTTTATATTTTTGTAATGTTTATGTTTTGTTTTTATTAATCTTTTATTCATAGTTTTCATTTCCTTTACTATACTTAGTTAACTTATATCATGCTTATGTTCTTTTATTATTTATTTATGTTCTTGTTCTTTATAATGTTTAGCTAAATTAATTATGGTAAGATGAAAAGCTTTCACTAATGGTGTTAGGATAAGTATAATATAAACTCAATATGGACTTCATTGTTTATATCCTAAACAACTTGCTATTAATATGTCTTATTATTTTTATCTTATTAATTCTTAATACCTTAATTGTTAAATGGTTAATCTAGATTTGTGTTGTATACACTTGGTATATCAAATACTTGATCCTTTATAGTCTTCGACCAACATCATTATGATAAGAGAAACTTGATTTATTGTTAACATAAGTTAGCATCATGAATACTTAATAAAATTTATAAGTATGGGGTTACATAAATAAAATGATTAATATGATTATGTTGATAATTTATAAAGAGTTTATACTTTACTTATCTCTAATACTATTAGTGGATCCTCTAACCTTGACAATTGTTTTTATTATTGTATAATCTTCACATTAATCTTACATCTTAAAGTCCTCTTTAACTCATCTCCATCACCATCATTATCACTGTTGTTGTTGTTGTTATTAATTATAATTTATATAGTTAATTTCTCTATAGTTCGATGACACGACGAAAAGATTGATGTCTTCTCCCAAGTGCAGGAGTGTCGAAGTAATAAATAACCCGGCAAGACCGGGGTCGAACCACAGGGAGGTTATTGTACAAATTATAAATAACAACAA
>SRLM01001709.1:87571-109472 GCA_015708895.1 Populus ilicifolia | reverse complement strand
AATGTCTTTATGAACAAGCCCATGCTTTAAACAGTTTTCAAAGGGCCAACCATAACCCATACTCACAAACATAGAACCCTTGCTTTGTCTGGATAGAGTAATGGAAGTTAAATGATGAATACCTTGCTTTGTGGAAATTACAAATTGTTTTTCCATTTTAACGCTTTGATTACTAGGGTCTAGTAATAAGCTAGTTGGGGGGTGTGATTAGTACTCAAAAGTGCATTTTTATCATGGTTTTATATCATCATTTTGCACTTAAAGTATCAATAACTCCTTAACTAAAGTACGTTTTATAATAATCTATCTAATAATATAAGATACCTTTAATTTGTGGTAAATGTCCATTTTAAATGCAGGCCTATCACATAAATGAAAGGATTGATTGATGACTTTAAGAACTTCAATTGCAAAGGCAAAGAGATGATCAAACTTAGAAAAGAGATGTCGGTGCAATCCAAACCGGAACACTGTTCGGTAATTGGGTCATATCTGGAGCTATAGATCTCAGATTTAGGTCTACTTTATATGGATGGAAAGGTAAGACATAGGCCTACAACTTTCATATGGAGCCCAAGATCTAAAAAGGCCATTTTCAAGTCCAAATTATTGCAACAACAAAGAAGCCCGAATCTGTCCTCCAGCCCGAGCACTGTTCAGTATTTTGGCCATATCTGGAGTTCTAGAAGTCGAAATGAGCTGAATGTTTTACACAAGAAAGCTGAGACAATTGCCTAGAACTTTCATGTTTTCAAGTGGCTCTAATTTTGACGTCATCAATGACGTTTTGGGCAGACAAGAGAAGATAAGGATTGTCACCAAGTCAAGGGTTGGCCATCTACTCATCAATTAGTCATCAAATCAATAGTTCCCAATTTTGGCCTATAAAAGGAGGCATTTGCCATGCATTTAGGCATCTTGGTGTCCAGATCAAGATCATGCTCTTGTTTTCTCTCTTTGTATTCTTTATGCTTTGTTTTCATTAATATCAAGTTTATGCCTTTCATTTCCTTTCCTTTCCTTAGTTAACTTTTATGTTCTTATTTTGTTTATCTATTTTTCTTTCTTTCATTATGTCTAGCTAAGTTAATTATGTCAAGGTGAAAAGGTTACACTAATGGTGTAAGAATAAGTATGGTATAAACTTAATATGGACTTTAATGTTTAATACTAACATGTTTTATATTTGTTATCTTGTTCACTCTTTAATACTTTGCTTGTTAAATGATTAATCTTGATTTATGTTGTATAACAATTGGTACAACAAATGCTTGGCACTTTCATAGCCCATACTGTATGGTATAACCGACACCTGAGCTATGAAAGGAACTTGATTTGTTGTTAACATAAGTTATAATCATGAATGCTTGACGAAATTTACAAGTATTAGCATTAATTGAATAAGATGACTAATGTAATCATGTTAACAATCTATAATCTGATTGGAACCTCCTTTATGTGTGGTTTCCAATTGAACAATAAGAGTTTATACTATACTTGTTTGAAATACCATTAGTGGAACCTCTAACCTTGACATTTGTTATTATCATTGTTTAATCTTTACTTTAATATTCTATCTCCAAGTTCTCATCATCATCATCATCTTCTTCTCTTTCTTTATTATTATTATTATTATTATTATTATTGTTGTTGTTGTTGTTGTTGTTGTTGTTGTTATTTATAATTTGTACAATAACCTCCCTGTGGTTCGACCCCGGTCTTGCCGGGTTATTTATTACTTCGACACTCCTGCACTTGGGAGAAGACATCAATCTCTTTGTCGTGTCAGATTCCTTCCTATGCTAAATTTTTGAAAGATCTATGCACTGTGAAGAGGAAACTGAATGTGAAAAAGAAAGCCTTTCTAGCCGAACAAGTAAGTGCCATTCTTCAGAACAATAATGCTTTGAAATATAAAGATCGTGGTTGTCCTAGAATTTCTTGCTTTATTGGAGAGCATAAAATTGAAAGAGCCTTACTTGATCTTGGTGCTAGTGTGAATTTACTTCCATATTTAGTTTTTCAGAGTCTCAATCTAGGTGAGTTAAAACCAACTTCTATAACTCTTTTGCTTGCCGATAGATTTGTGAAAGTGCCTAGAGGAATAATTGAAGATGTGTTAGTATAGGTCGATAAATTCATTTATCTTGTTGATTTTGTTGTCTTGGACACACAACCTGTTGACGTATGTAATTCATCTCCTGTTATTTTAGGACGTCCATTTCTTGCAACTTGTAATACATTGATTAATTATAGGAATGGACTGATGAAGCTATCATTTGGAAACATGACATTGGAAATGAATATTTTTAACATTTGCAAGCAACCTAGAGATGATAATGATTTACAGGAAGTGGACTTTACTGAAAAATTAATTCATGATCAATTTCCAACCACTTCTAGTGAAATTGAGATTGATGAAACTGATGATTTGCAAATGATTTATTTTCAGGAAGAATTAAAGACAAGTAATTGGAGGCCACAAATTGAGGAATTGCCACCACGATCAATTAAATCCATACCTTCAAGTGTTCAACCACCCAAACCTGATTTGAAGCCATTGCCATCCAATCTCAAATACTCATTTTTGGGAGAAGATGAAACTTTTCTGGTAATAATCTCTTCCAAACGTAATGCACATCAAGAAGGTAAGTTGTTACAAACTCTGAAAATGCATAAAAATGCATTAGGATGGACCATAGCTGATATAAAAAGGAATTAGTCATTTGATTTGTACACACAGAATTTATTTGAAGGAAAATGCTAAACCCTCTAGAGAAATGCAACGAAGGCTAAATCCTAATATGAAAAAATTTGTGAAAAATGAAGTCATTAAGCTTCTAAATAATAAAATCATTTATCCTATTTCTGACAGCAAATGGATAACAACAAAGAAGCTCGAATTTGTCCTCCAGCCCGAGCACTGTTCAGTATTTTAGCCATATCTGGAGTTCTAGAAGTTGAAATGAGTTGAATTTTTTACACAAGAAAGCTAAGACAATTTCCTAGAACTTTCATGTTTTCAAGTGGCTCTAATTCTAACGTCATTAATGACATTTTTGGGCAGATAAGAGAAGATAAGGATTGTCACCAAGTTAAGGGTTAGTCACCTACTCATCAATTGGTCATCAATTCAATAGCTCATAATTTTGGCCAGTAAAAGGAGGCATTTGCCATGCATTTAGGCATCTTGGTGTCCAGATTAAGATCATGCGTTTTTTTTCTCTCTTTGTATTTTTGTAATTTTTATGCTTTGTTTTCATTAATATCAAGTTTATGCCTTTCATTTCCTTTCCTTCGCTTTGTTAACTCTTATTTTATTTATGTTCTTATTTTGTTTATCTATTTTTATTTCTTTCATTACGTCTAGCTAAGTTAATTATGTTAAGGTGAAAAGGTTACACTAATGGTGTAAGAATAAGTATGGTATAAACATAATATGGACTTCAATGTTTGATACTGACATGTTTTATATTTGTTATCTTGTTCACTCTTTAATACTTTACTTGTTAAATGATTAATCTTGATTTATGTTGTATAACACTTGGTACAACAAATGCTTGGCACTTTCATAGCTCATAGTGTATGGTATAACCGACACTTGAGCTATGAAAGGAACTTGATTTGTTGTTAACATAAGTTATAATCATGAATGCTTGATGAAATTTACAAGTATTAGCATTAATTGAATAAGATGACTAATGTAATCATGTTAACAATCTATAATCTAATTGGAACCTCCTTTATGTGTGGTTTCCAATTGAATAATAAGAGTTTATACTATACTTGTTTGACATACCATTAGTGGAACCTCTAACCTTGACATTTGTTATTATCATTGTTAATCCTTACTTTAATATTTCATCTCAAAGTTCTCATCTTCTTCTTCTTCTTCTTCTTTATTATTGTTATTATTATGATTATTATTGCTATTATTGTTGTTATTGTTGTTGTTGTGTTATTGTTATTTATAATTTGTACAATAACCTCCTTGTGGTTCGACCCCGGTCTTGCTAGGTTATTTATTACTTCGACACTCCTGCACTTGGGAGAAGACATCAATCTTTTTGTCATGTCATCTAATCAGAACCCATACTCATAAATATACAACCTTGGTTAGAGAAATTAGTTAAATTTTAGTTGGAAAAGTGATGCACAAACATCACAACTATCATTTCAAGCAAAACTTAATTTCTAAAATTCTCTAAGATATACACCTCTTTATGCTCCACCTCCTAGAAGAAATCTTGAGGAAACTTTTTATATATTCATTGAAAAGCAAGAGACAATTAACACTTAACTTGCTCAAAGCATAATATATTTTAAAGATATTCTTGCAAAATTCATAACTACTTTCAGTTTTCAACTGAAAGGTAAGTTTCCATCTCAATCATGACAAAATCTCAAGAGGCAATTCAATGCAAATGCAACCAACTTGAAAAGCCAACATATAAATCAAGTCCAATAAGTTATTACTATCCATAGTGGTAAGGTTATTGAAAAAACAATTCTTGAACCTTATGAGAAAGATGATGAGTCAATCTTTAAGGGTAAAAAAGGGGTTAAACCTGAACATTGCAAAGAAAAGACTGATTCCCCACCAAAACTTGTATTTCCACATGCCATGAACAAATAAAGAAAAGTCAATCATGATTCTGAAATCTTTGAAACTTTCAAATAGATAGAATCAAGGATGAAAAAGGTACCAAAAATGTTATCGTGAATCATTTGTCAAAATTGACAATAGATTCGACATCCAACATCACACCAATCGATGATTACTTTCCTAACAAATCCTTACTTTCTCATAGTTCAATGCCTTGGTTTGCTAAAAATATCAATTTTCTTACGTTAGGATTTTTGCCAACTCACTAGAGTATCGAAGATAAAAAAATGTTTTTGAGCGACGTGCAAAACTTTTATTGGGATGACCTTTATTTATCAATTCTTTTCCTAATCAAATATTTCAAAGATACATTCCTGATAATGAAGTAACTAGTGTCATTAAATTTTATCACTCTAATGCATGAAGGGATCATTTCTCATCTAAAAAAGAACTATAAAAATCTTAGAAAATGGATTTTAGCGGCCCACCATGTTCAAGGACTTACATGCATTATATTAATATGATCTTTCATATTTTCTATTGGGTCTAACTACACATTCATATAAACCCATAGGTCTGTTAAATGTTAATGGTTTTTATGATAAATTGTTATCTTTTCTTGATCATGCTGTGGAACAAGAATTTCTAACATCTTCGGCATGACAAATCATAATATCTGTTACTATTACTAAACAATTGATTGACCAACTATAATCTTTCATCCCTATAATTGATCCCTTCTTAAGTCATATAAATTGGTCATCTAAGAAAAGCCGTAAAAAGTTTAGATTAAATTTGAGTTTTCATTTGTGAATCTTTGTGTTTTTTATTTTTATTATTGTGTTTTGTTGTTTTTTATATTTGTTTAAATGTGTTTCAGGTTTGCTAGTGTTCGTTATTTCAAGTGATGTCTTTAAAGGTTAAAGGATTCACTAATAGCATTTCAAACAAGTATAGTATAAACTCTTATTTCTCAAATGGAAACCACACACAAAGGAGGTTCCAATCAAATTATAAATTCTTAACATGATTACATTAGTTATCTTATTCAATTAATTATAACATATGTTAATAACAAATCAAGTTTCTTTTTTATAGCACACGTGTCGGTTATACCATATGGTTGAGCTATGAAAGTGACATGTATTTGTTGTAACAAGTGTTATACAACATAAATCTAAATTAGTCATTTAACAAGCACAATATTAAAGAGTGAACAAGATAACAAATACAAAACATGTTAGTATCAAACATTAAAGTCCATATTAAGTTTACACTATATTTAATGTTACACCATTAGTGTAACCTTTTCACCTTGACATAATAAGCTTAGTTGAACATAATGAAAGAAAGAAACATAAATAAACAAAATAAAAACATAAATAAGATAAAAGTTAACTAAGTAAAGGAAAGGAAATGAAAGGCATAAACAAGATATTAATGAAATTAAAACTTAAGCATTATAAAAATACAAAGAGAGAAAGCAAAAGCATGATCTTGATCTGGAAACCAAGATGTTTAAATGTATGGCAAATGCTTCCTTTTATAAGCCAAAATTGGAAACTATTGATTTGATGACTAATTGATGAGTGGGTGGCCAAGTCTTGACTTGGTGACAATTCTTATCTTCTCTTATCTGCCCAAATCATCATTGATAACATCAAAATTAGAACCACTTGAATGTGAAAGTTGTAGAAAATTGTCTTAGATTTCTAGAAAAAAAAAATTAAGGTCATTTGGACTTCTAGAAGTCCACATATGGGCCAAATGTTGAATAGTGTTCGGGTTATAAAATAGATTCAGTCTTCTTGTTGTTACTATAATTTAGACTTGAAAATGGCCTTTTGAAAATAGACCTTATATGAAAGTTGTAAGCCTATGTGTTACCTTTCCATTCATATAAAATAGACCTAAATCCGAGATCTACAGCTCCAGTTATGACCCAATTACCGAACAATGTTTTGGTTTGGATTGCACTGGTATCTATTTTCTATGTTTGACCATCTCTTTGTCCTTTCAATTTTAGTTCTTAAATTCATCAACAAATCATTTTATTTATGTGATAGGCTTGCATTTAAAATGAACATTTACCATAAATTAAAGGTATCTTATATTATTAAATATGTTATTATAAAACATGTTTTAGTTAAAGAGTTATTGATACTTCAAGTACAAAATGATAATAGAAAACCTTCATAAAAATGCACCCAACCAGCTTACTGGTCCCTAGTTAATTAATTTTTAATCAATTACTACCCTCTCCCTCACAACCAAAATGAGACATTGTCCTCAATGTCTTAACGTAGAAAGACAAAATATAAAAGACATCACCTGAAATAACAAACACTAACAAACTTGAAATATATTTAAACAAATATAAGAAAAAACAAAACACAATAATAAAACTAAAAGACATAAAGATTCACAAATGAAGGCTTAAATTCAATCTAAACTTTTTATGACTTTTCTTAGATGACCAATTTATGCAACTCATGGAGGGATTAATTACAAGAATGAAATATTGTAATTGGTCAATTAATTTTTCAGCAATAGCAGTAGAGATTATGATTTGTCATGCCAAAGATATTACAAATTCCTATTCCACAGCATGATCAAGAACCAACAACAACTTATCATAATAACTATTAACATTTAACTCACCTATGAGTTTATGATGAATATGTAGTAGGGCCCAATAGGAGATATGAAAGATCTCTTTCAATGTGCCCAAACCACTTGGTAAGGCAATGAAGACATCAACATGGTTAAACATTGCATTCATTCGAGTAGACATTATAAAGACATGTAGTTCTTATCCAATTGTTTTTCCAATGATGTCTCCATATTCTAAACTTGACTACCTCCTAAAAATGTAGCTATTGACACACTTTCCATTAATCCAACACTATCTCCCTCATATACTAAATGAATCTTTCTCTCAACTAGCACCTAACCAAGATGATTTTGTTGATTCTAAAAACTCATTTTATTTCCTAAGACTAGATCTATCAAAAACACAAACATTTCTTATATGATGACTTGAGGAACTTGCCATTTCTATAAACTTCTATATTTGTTGAATGTATAGGTTGAGTAGAAATGAAGGGAAGGAAAAGAGGATTTTTATATATGAGAAATTAAAAAGGCAATCATATCACTTATATATAGGCCATCTGGAGTCTCTAACACACACACACACACTCTCTCTATTTATTTATTTATTTTTAAAAAACATATGTATGTATAGGTAATTGTGATTGTGGCTCACATCTTTCCTTGGTTTTATGTCTAAAAGCAGCTTAAACCCCCTCTATGGATCGAGGATAGGCTTCCTATCTAGTTTTCTTATAAACCAACAAACAAGGTCTTTTTTAGTCAAATTCCTATGATTATGCTAAGTCATGAATTGCATGATGCTTATCTCCACTATGATGAGACTTAAGAGTCAATAGAAGATTATCTAAAGACTTTCTATATTTTGAAATGAATCCCACCTTTTGATAATTTTCACAAGTTTTGTGGAATGCATGTGAGTCCTTGAATATGGTGGGCTAGTAAAATCCACTTTGTATGATTTTTATAGTCCTCTTTTTTTACAAGAAATGATCCCCATATGCCTTAAAGTGAAAAAACTTTAATGACATTACTTAAATCATTGTCGAGAATGCATCTTTGAAATATTTGATCAGGGCAATAATTGAATAAGTAAGAGTCATCCTAATAAACTTTTTACTCATCGCTTAAAAATTTTCTTTTATCTTTGGTACTCCAATGAGTTGGCAAAAATCCTAAAGCAAGAAAATTGATATTTTTAGCAATCCAGGGCATTGAACTAAAAGAAAGTAAGGATTCATTTGGAAAGTAATCATCGATTATTGTGATGTCGAATCTATTGTCACTCTTGACAAAAGATCCTTATCAATATCTTCAGTGCCTTTTTCATCCTCGATTTCTTCCTGTTTGGTCATGGCATAAGAAAATGAAAGTACTGGTGGAGAATTAGTATTTTCTTTGCAATGTTCAAATTCAACCCCTTCTTTACCCTCAGACATTGACTCGTCATCTTTCTCATAAGGTTCAAGAATTGGTTTTTGAATAACCTTACCACTATGAAAAGTGATGATTGATTTGACTTGATTTATGTGTTGACTACCAAAACTACTTGTATTTACATTGTATTGCTCCTTGGAATTTTGCTGTGGTTAAGATAAAAACTTCCCTTTCTCTTGAAAACTAAAAGCAGATGTAAATTTTGCAAGAGTATCTTTAAAATTTATTATGCTTTGAGTAACTTCAGTGTTGATTATCTCTTGTGTTTTAATGAATGTTTGTAATGTTTCCTCAAGCTTTCTTTTAGGAGGTAGAGCATAAGGAGATGCATATCTATAAGAATTTTGGAAATTATAGTATGCTTGAAACGGTAATTGTGAAGTTTATGCATTCTTGTTATCACTCTTCCAACTGATGGGTGATTTCTTCAATCAGGGTTTTATGTTTGAGAGTATGGGTTATGATTGGACCTTTGAAAATTGTTTAAAACATAGGCTTGTTCATGGAGACATTCCTTAAAAGAAGATAAAGTTGGACAGTTATTAGTTGAGTGTTTATTTATTTCACAGATTTGATATATAATATCTTGAACAGATTTTAATTGACCACTCCTTTTCAATTCTAGTGCCTTGACTTTTCTAACTAAAGATGCAAACTTGGCTTGGAGGTCATAATCTTCCCTAAAGTTGTACATACCTCCATTTGATGTATGAGGTTGAGTTTTACTAGGTGCCATATAATACCTACGGTGTCCTATTTTCAAGCATTCTAAGCTAATAAGTCTAAGTACTTTATTGATTTATTGGGGTTTTTATTTTCAAAAGTTCTATTGTACATTAATTCAACCATTTACCTATCTTTAGGTGTTAACCCTTCAAAAAAAATATGAAACCAATCTCTATGTTTCAAAACCATAATGAGGGCAAGTATTAAGCAAGTCTCGATCCCTATCCTAATACTAGTAAAATTTTTCTCGGTGTTTTTGAGTGAAAGTGGTGATTTGTCTTTTGAAAGAGTTTGTTTTGTGAGATGGAAAAAACTTCTTTAAAAACTGTTGTTGCATTTCATCCTAAATAAGAATGGATCCTAGTCTCAAATTTTATAACCATATCTTAGCTTTATCTTTTAATGGAAAAGGAAAAAGTTTCAATATGATAGTGTTCATGCTACAATTTAAGTTATTATAAATGTTTCAAATCTCCTCAAATTCAAATCTAAGCCATGAAAAGAAAGTAAAAGTTGAATAATGTCTTGCTTAAAATTAAAATGAGATGCATCAAAGGGGAAACTATGCATGAGGGTGCACTTATTCTTGTGAGATTCATATGGTCTCTAAGTGTTCTAGCATGATTATTCTCATTATAAAGTGACTAGTTATCTTTTTCGACTATATTTTCTGAAAATGATGAGGATACTAACACGACAAAAAGATTGATGTCTTCTCCCAAGTGTAAGAGTGTCGAAGTAATAAATAACTCGGCAAGACCGGGGTCGAACCACAGGGAGGTTATTGTACAAATTATAAATAACAATGATACAACAACAACAATAATAACAATAAGATAAGAGTAAACAAAGCAAAGGAAAGGAAATGAAAGGCATAAACTTGATAGTAATGAAAACAAAGCATAAAGAATACAAAGAGAGAAAATAAGAGCATGATGTTGATCTGGACACCAAGATGCCTAAATGCATGGCAAATGCCTCCTTTTATAGGCCAGAATTAGGAACTATTGATTTGATGACTAATTGATGAGTAGATGGCCAACTCTTGACTTGGTGACAATCCTTATCTTCTCTTGTCTGCCTAAAACATCATTGATAACGTCAAAATTAGAGCCACTTGAAAACATGAAAGTTCTAGAAAATTGTCTCAGCTTTCTTGTGTACAAAATTCAGCTCAATTCGACTTCTAGAACTCTAGATATGGCCAAAAACATGAATAGTGGTCGGGCTGGAGGACAAATTCAGGCTTCTCTGTTGTTGCAATAATTTGGACTTGAAAATGGCCTTTTTAGATCTTGGGCTCCATATGAAAGTTGTAGGCCCATGTCTTACCTTTCTATTCATATAAAGTAGACCTAAATCTGAGATCTATAGTTCCAGATATGACTCAATTACGGAATAGTGTTCCGGTTTGGATTGCACCGACATCTCTTTTCTAAGTTTGATCATCTCTTTGCCTTTGCAATTGAAGTTCTTAAAGTCATCAATCAATCCTTTCATTTATGTGATAGGCTTGCATTTACAATGGATATTTACCATAAATTAAAGGTATCTTATATTATTAGATAGATTATTGATTGTGCATCAAAAGTATCATTAAGCCTCTTATTTTACATATGTATTTATTATTTTTATTTGGTCTTTTTATAATAATTGATGTGTTTTTTAGTAATGAAGTTTGTTTTAATGTTTCGATAGGTTTTTGGAGCTTAAATGAATTAATTCAAGAAATTCAACATCGGAATTGAGAACAAAGAATTGAAGAGACATTTAGTTGAAGATTGAAGCAAATCTTGGTTGAAATAAGTGCTCCAAATTTGTCCCAAAAATCAATTCTATTCCAATTCTAGAAAAGAATATCATATGATCTATTTCAAGCCCAAACTTGCCTTATGTTGTGTGCAAACTTCAACCATTAAACACTCAAGGTTTCAATGTCAATCTTAGCCCAAATAATAAGTACATTTGTATACTTATTTGATGTTCAAATTCAGCCCAAAATCAGCCCTAAATCAACCCCAAATCAACCTTCAAATCAGCCCAAACACAATCCATGATCTTACATGTCCACACAACAACAATTGATTTATTTTGGGTAATTCATTGATCCAAGAAAGCAAGCACATGGATGGAAAGCTGGAGGGGATATTTTTACATTATTTTGGGTCAAAAAGAAGAAGGAGACAACTCATAAATGAGGAAGAAAAACGTGTACCAAAGTGGTTGCAAAGCTGTCCTGATTTGATTTTTCAGAACACCTTTTGGTGTTTTATCCATAACGTTTGACTCAGGTGTCCAAATGAGCTGTTCGTTAATGATCTGGAAAGGTGACAGAATTTCCTATAAATATGTTTCTAATAGACATCTTGAGAAAAAGCTTCTAAGAGGGTCGAATTGCTGTCCAAAGTTAGAGTCAGATTTGTATCCGAATTTTTACTGAAATTGTGTTGTGTTCTTCTTTATAGATTTCAATAGAGGTTCAAGAGAGGGTTTTTCAATAACCTTACCACTGCGAAGAGTAGTGACTGATTTGACTTGATCCATGTGTTGGCTTCCGGAACTACTTGCATTTGCATTGTATTTTCCCTTGGGATTTTGTTGTGGTTGAGATGGAAACTTACCTTTCTCTTGGAAACTAAGAGCAGATGTCAATTTTGCAAGAGTATCTTTAAAATCTGTCATGTTTTGAGCAAGTTGAGTATTGATTGTCTCTTGCTTTTCAATGAATGCATGTAATGTTTCCTCAAGATTTCTTCTAGAAGGTGGAGCATAAGGAGGTGCATATCCATGAGAATTTTAGAAATTATGGTATGCTTGAAATGATGCTTGTGAAGTTTGTGCATCACTCTTCCAGCAAATATTTGGATGATTTCTCCAACCATGGTTCTATGTTTGTGAGTATGGGTTATGGTTGGCCCTTTGGAAACTGTTTAAAGCATGGGCTTGTTCATGGAGACATTCCTTAAAAGAAAGCAAGGTTGGACAATTATCGGTTGATTGTTCATTTGTTTCACATATTTGACATGCAATGTTTTCAATAGATTTTAATTGATCACTCTTTTTCAATTTTAGTGCCTTGACTTTTCTAGCTAAAGATGCAAACTTGGCTTGAAGGGCATGATCTTCCCTAAGGTTGTACATACCTCCACTAGATGTATGAGGTTGAGTTTTACTCGGTGCCTCATATATAGCCGCGGTGTCCCAATTTTGAGCATTTTCAGCTAACAAGTCTAAGTACTCCATTGCTTCATCAGGGTCTTTATCTTTAAAAGTTCCATTGCACATCAATTCAACCATTTGCCTATCTTTAGGTGTTAACCCTTCATAAAAATGTGAAACCAATCTCCATGTTTCAAAACCATGATGAGGGCAAGTACTAAGGAAGTCTCGATACCTATCCCAACATTGGTAAAATGTTACTCCTGGTTTTTGAGTGAAAGTGGTGATTTGTCTTTTGAAAGAATTTGTTCTATGAGATGGGAAAAACTTCTTTAAAAACTATTGTTGCATTTCATCCCAAGCACGAATGGATCCTGGTCTCAAATTTTGTAGCCATGTTTTAGCTTTATCTTATAATGAAAAAAGAAAAAGCTTTAATCTGATGGTGTTCATTCTACAATTTAGATTATTATATGTGTTACAGACCTCCTCAAATTCCCTTAAATGCAAGTATGGATTTTCCAATTCTAAACCATGAAAAGAAGGTAAAAGTTGGATAATGCCTGGCTTAAAATTAAAATGAGATGCATCGGGAGGAAAAACTATGCATGATGGTGCACTTGTTCTTGTTGGATTCATGTGGTCTCTAAGTGTTCTAGCACGGTTATTCTCATTATTCTCATTATGAAGTGATTGATTATCTTCTTCAGCCATATTTTCTGAAAATGATGAGGATACCCTACAAAGTCTACCACTTGATGTACGTGACCACACTCTCATGCACGTGTAGGAATAGAATAAAAGGAAAAGGAAAACAAAAGAAGAAGAAACAAGAGAAAAGAAACAAAGTTATATACAAGAAAAGTGAAAAGAGAAAATAAAATAAATATTATAATTTATACAAAGCTTACCTCCCCGGCAACGGCGCCAAAAACTTGACACGACAAAGAGATTGATGTCTTCTCCCAAGTGCAGGAGTGTCGAAGTAATAAATAACCCGGCAAGACCGGGGTCGAACCACAGGGAGGTTATTGTACAAATTATAAATAACAATGATACAACAACAACAATAATAACAATAATAGCAATAATAATAATAATAACAATAATAATAACAACAGCAATAATAAAGAAGAAGAAGAAGATGAGAACTTTGAGATGAAATGTTAAAGTAAGGATTAAACAATGATAATAACAAATGTCAAGGTTAGAGGTTCCACTAATGGTATGTTAAACAAGTATAGTACAAACTCTTATTGTTCAATTGGAAACCACACATAAAGGAGGTTCCAATCTAATTATAGATTGTTAACATGATTACATTAGTCATCTTATTCAATTAATGCTAATACTTGTAAATTTCGTCAAGCATTCATGATTATAACTTATGTTAACAACAAATCAAGTTCCTTTCATAGCTCAGGTGTCGGTTATACCATACAGTATGGGCTATGAAAGTGCCAAGCATTTGTTGTACCAATTGTTATACAACATAAATCAAGATTAATCATTTAACAAGCAAAGTATTAAAGAGTGAACAAGATAACAAATATAAAACATGTTAGTATCAAACATTAAAGTCCATGTTAAGTTTATACCATACTTATTCTTACACCATTAGTGTAACCTTTTCACCTTGACATAATTAACTTAGCTAGACATAATGAAAGAAAGAAAAATAGATAAACAAAATAAGAACATAAAAGTTAACTAAGGAAAGGAAAGGAAATGAAAGGCATAAACTTGATATTAATGAAAACAAAGCATAAAGAATACAAAGAGAGAAAACAAGAGCATGATCTTGATCTGGACACCAAGATGCCTAAATGCATGGCAAATGCCTCCTTTTATAGGCCAAAATTGGGAACTATTGATTTGATGACTAATTGATGAGTAGATGGCCAACCCTTGACTTGGTGACAATCCTTATCTTCTCTTGTCTGCCCAAAACGTCATTGATGACGTCAAAATTAGAGCCACTTGAAAACATGAAAGTTCTAGGCAATTGTCTCAGCTTTCTTGTGTAAAAAATTCAGCTCATTTCGACTTCTAGAACTCCAGATATGGCCAAAATACTGAACAGTGCTCGGGCTGGAGGACAGATTCGGGCTTCTTTGTTGTTGCAACAATTTGGACTTGAAAATGGCCTTTTTAGAGCTTGGGCTCCATATGAAAGTTGTAGGCCTATGTCTTACCTTTCTATTCATATAAAATAGACCTAAATCTGAGATCTATAGTTCCATATATGACCCAATTACTGAAAAGTGTTCTGGTTTGGATTGCATCTCTTTTCTATGTTTGATCATCTCTTTGCCTTTGCAATTGAAGTTCTTAAAGTCATCAATCAATCCTTTCATTTATGTGATAGGCCTGCATTTAAAATGGATATTTACCACAAATTAAAGGTATCTTATATTATTAGATAGATTATTATAAAACGTACTTTAGTTAAGGAGTTATTGATACTTCAAGTGCAAAATGATGATATAAAACCATGATAAAAATGCACTTTTGAGTACTAATCAGATACCCTATAAAGTCTACCACTTAAAGTACATGACCACACTCTTATACACGTGTAGGACTAAAATAAAAGGAAGAATAAAATAAAAGAAGAAACAAGAGAAAAGAAACAAAGTTATATACAAGAAAAGTAAATAAATAAATAAATACTATAATTTGTACAATAACTTACCTCCCCAGTAATGACGCCAAAAACTTGACTATAACTTATGTTAACAACAAATCAAGTTCTTTTCATAGCACAGGTGTAGGTTATACCATATGGTTGAACTATGAAAGTGACAATTATTTGTTGTACCAAGTGTTATATAACATAAAACTAAATTAGTCATTTAACAAGCAAAGTATTAAAAAGAGTGAATAAGATATCAAATACAAAATATGTTAAGTTTACACTATAATTATTCTTACACCATTAGTGTAACCTTTTTCACCTTGACATAATAAGCTTAGTTAAACATAATGAAAGAAATAAACATAAATAAACAAAATAAGAATATAAATAAGATATAAAAGTTTAAGATAAAAGATAACTAAGTAAAAGAAAGAAAATGAAAGGCATAAACAAGGTATTAATAAAAATAAAACTTAAGCATTATAAAAATACAAAAAAAGAGCAAAAGCATGATCTTGATCTAGAAACCACGATGCCTAAATGCATGGCAAATGCCTCCTTTTATAGGTTAAAATTGGAAACTATTGATTTGATGACTAATTGATAAGTGGGTGGTCAACTCTTGACTTGGTGACAATCTTTATCTTCTCTTGTCTACCCAAAATATCATTGATGACATTAGAATTGGAACTTGAAAGTTGTAGAAAACTATCTCAGCTTTTCAGGGAAAAAAAAAAAGGTCATTTGGACTTTTAGAACTCTAGATATGGGCCAAACACTGAATAGTGTACAGGTTATAGGACAAATTTGGACTTTTTTCTTGTTGCTACAATTTGAACTTGAAAATGGTCTTTTTAAAACCAAACTCCATATGAAAGTTGTAGGCATATATCTTACCTTTCCATCCATATAAAGTAGACATAAATCCAAGATCTACAGCTCTAGATATGACCGAATTACCAAATAGTGTTCCTATTTGGATTGCACCAGCATCTCTTTTCCAAGTTTGGTCATCTCTTTGTCCTTTCAATTTCAATTCTTAAACTCATCAATCAATCCTTTCATTTATGTGATAGACCTGTATTTAAAATGAATATTTACCATAAATTAAATATATCTTATATTGTTAGATATATTATTATAAAGCATGGTTTAGTTAAGGAGTTATTGATACTTTAAGTGCAAAATGATGATATAAAACTTTGATAAAAATGCACTTGTAAGTACTAACCACTTCTCTTGAAATATTCAAGTTTACAACCTCTCACATTCTTAATAATTGATTCTACTCCTATTCTTAATAAAGAAGTATTTATAAACATTTATTTTCACACATTCTTAACAAAAGGGAAGACTGCCAACCAAGAGAGAGAAAATGCCATTTTCGTCTCAAAAACCTAAAATCATGTTTTCTTCATTCTTTTTTTTAATTGTTCAATAGACATGCAAGGTAAGCTCTTTTTCTTGGTTGTAAGGACATGTAAACTTTCAAATTTCAAGAATTATGAGATTTATTTTACCTTTTCTTTTCAATTTATATGATGAATATGTTTGTTCTCCTATACTATATTATATTATAAGCCCTTAGGTAGAACATTCGATTGATCAAATCAAACATAGACTACGATAGTTATGTTGTCTAGATTAATCAACTCATCTTGTTTTTAAGGTTGTCATTGAATTAAATTGATAGTGCGAACAATATGGTTGTTTGATAGTTAAGATTAGTTATACAGCATATCTATTAAGTAATCAACACAAGAAAAGATAAATATTCAGAATGTAAATCGATGTTTTGTTTCAATTAGTACTGATTTTTGTAAGTAGACGTTTACTTGTGACCAAGGTTTGTTTTTCTTGATCAATTTTGATTTTTTTATTTAGCATTAATTACTTCTTTCTATTTACTTTTGCTTTAGCCTAAATAACCTCCAAACCCCCCTAAATTACATATCATCTAGCATAAAAATCTGACTTGAACTTTGCTCATGGGATCGACTCCTTACTTGCTTTATATTATTGATTAGTACTCGAAAAGGTTACACTAATGGTGTAAGAATAAGTATACTGTAAACTTAATATGGACTTTAATGTTTGATACTAACATGTTTTATATTTGTTATCTTGTTCACTTTTTAATACTTTGCTTGTTAAATGACTAATCTTGATTTATGTTGTATAACACTTGGTACAACAAATGCTTGGCACTTTCATAGCCCATACTGTATGGTATAACCGACACCTGAGCTATGAAAGGAACTTGATTTGTTGTTAACATAAGTTATAATCATGAATGCTTGACGGGATTTACAAGTATTAGCATTAATCGAATAAGATGACTAATGTAATCATGTTAACAATTTATAATCTAATTAGAACCTTCTTTATGTGTGGTTTCTAATTGAATAATAAGAGTTTATATTATACTTGTTTGACATATCATTAGTGGAATCTCTAACCTTGACATTTGTTATTATAATTGTTTAATATTTACATTAATATTCCATCTCAAAGTTCTCATCTTTTTCTTCTTCTTCTCCTACTTTTTCTTTATTATTATTATTACTACTACTACTAGTAGTATTGGGACATCGCGGGTACTTATGAGACACCGAGTAAAACTCCACCTCATATATCTAGTGGAGGTATATAAAACCTTAGGGAAGATCATGACCTTCAAGCCAAGTTTGCATCTTTAACTAGAAAAGTCGAGGCACTAGAATTGAAAAGGAGTGGTCAATTAAAATCTGTTGAAAACATTGCATGTCAAATATGTGAAACAAATGAACACTCAACCAATAACTGTCCAACCTTGCCTTCTTTTAAGGAATGTCTCCATGAACAAGCCCATGCTTTAAACAGTTTCCAAATGGCCAACCATAACCTATACTCACAAACATACAACCCTAGTTGGAGAAATCATCCAAATTTTAGTTGGAAGAGTGAGAACAACAATGCATAAACTTCACAACCACCATTTCAAGCACACCATAATTTCTAAAATTCTCATGGATATGCACCTCCTTATGCTCCACCTCCTAGAAGAAATCTTGAGGAAACATTGCATGCATTCATTGAAAAGCAAGAGACAATCAATACTCAACTTGCTCAAAACATTACAGATTTTAAAGATACTCTTGCAAAATTAACATCTGCTCTTAGTTTCCAAGAGATAGGTAAGTTTCCATCTCAACCACAACAAAATCCCAAGGGGCAATACAATGCAAATGCAAGTAGTTCCGGAAGCCAACACATGGATCAAGTCAAATCAGTCACTACTATTCGCAGTGGTAAGGTTATTGAAAAACCATCTCTTGAACCTTATGAGAAAGATGATGAGTCAATCTCTGAGGGCAAGGAAGAGGTTGAACCTAAAATTTGCAAAGAAAAGACTGATTCTCCACTAGCACTTCCATTTTCTCAGGCCATGACCAAACAAAGAAAACTCAATCATAACTCTGAAATTTTTGAAATTTTCAAACAGGTAAGAATCAATATACCTTTGCTGGATGCTATTAAATAGATTCCTTCCTATGCTAAATTTTTGAAAGATCTATGCACTGTGAAGAGGAAACTGAATGTGAAAAAGAAAGCCTTTCTAGCCGAACAAGTAAGTGCTATTCTTCAGAACAATAATGCTTTGAAATATAAAGACCCTGGTTGTCCTACAATTTCTTGCTTTATTGGAGAGCATAAAATTGAAAGAGCCTTACTTGATCTTGGTGCTAGTGTGAATTTACTTCCATATTCAGTTTTTCAGAGTCTCAATCTAGGTGAGTTAAAACCAANNATTTTCAAACAGGTAAGAATCAATATACCTTTGCTGGATGCTATTAAATAGATTCCTTCCTATGCTAAATTTTTGAAAGATCTATGCACTGTGAAGAGGAAACTAAATGTGAAAAAAAAGCCTTTCTAGCCGAACAAGTAAATGTTATTCTTCGGAATAATAATGCTTTAAAATATAAAGACCCTGGTTGTCCTATAATTTCTTGCTTTATTGGAGAGCATAAAATTGAAAGAGCCTTACTTGATCTTGGTGCTAGTGTGAATTTATTTCCATATTCAGTTTTTCAGAGTCTCAATCTAGGTGAGTTAAAACCAACTTCTATAACTCTTTTGCTTGCCGATAGATCTGTAAAAGTGCCTAAAGGAATAATTAAAGTTGTGTTTGTACAAGTCGATAAATTCATTTATCTTGTGGATTTTGTTGTCTTGGACACACAACCTGTTGAGACATGTAATTCATTTCCTGTTATTTTAGGACGTCCATTTCTTGCAACTTCTTACGTATTGATTAATTGTAGGAATGGACTGATGAAGCTATCATTTGGAAACATGAATTAGAAATGAATATTTTCAACATTTGCAAGCAACCTAAAGATGATAATGATTTACAGGAAGTGGACTTTACTGAAAAATTAATTCATGATCAATTTCCAACCTCTTCTAGTGAAATTGAGAATGATGAATCTAATAATTTGCAAATGATTTATTTTCAGGAAGAATCAAAGACAAGTAATTAGAGGCCATAAATTGAGGAATTGCCACCACGATCAATTAAATCCATACCTTCAAGTGTTCAACCACCCAAACTTGATTTGAAGTCGTTGTCATCCAATCTCAAATACTCATTTTTGGGAGAAAATGAAACTTTTCCGGTAATAATCTCTTCCAAACTTAATGCACATCAAGAAGGTAAGTTATTATAAACTCTGAAAAAGCACAAAAATGCATTGGGATGGGCCATAGCTGATATAAAAGGAATTAGTCCTTTAATTTGTACACACAAAATTTATTTGGAGAAAAATGTTAAACCCTCTAAAGAAATGCAACGAAGGCTAAATCCTAATATGAAAGAAGTAGTGAAAAATGAAGTCATTAAGCTTCTAGATAATGAAATCATTTATCCTATTTCTGATAGCAAATGGGTACGTCCTACCCAAGTTGTACCCAAGTCTGGAGTCACTATGATAACAAATGAGAATAATGAGTTAATTCCTACTAGAACTGTTACCGGTTGGCGCATGTGCATTGACTATAGGAAACTTAATTCAATGACTAGAAAAGATCATTTTCCATTACCTTTCATGGATCAAATCGTAGAAAAAGTTGCAGGTCATGAATTTTATTGTTTCCTAAATGGCTATTCGGGTTACAATCAAATTGAAATTGCATTGGAAGATCAAGAGAAGACTACTTTCACATGTCCATTTGGTACTTTTGCATATCGAAGGATGCCTTTTGGATTATGTAATGCACCAGCCACATTTCAAAGATGCATGCTTCGTATATTTAGTGATGTGGTTGAAAATTTTCTTAAGATTTTCATGGATAATTTTTTTGTTTTTGGCGAATCATTTGATTATTATTTGACTAACTTAGAAAAGGTTTTGGCCAGGTGTGAAGAGAAGAATCTTGTGCTGAATTGGGAAAAATGTCACTTTATGGTAAGAAACAACATTGTACTTGGTCACATTGTTTCACCAAAAGGAATTGAGGTTAACAAATCTAAAATCGAGTTAATTGCAAACTTGCCAACACCAAAATCTATTAAAGATGTTAGATCATTCTTAGGACATGCTGGTTTTTATAGAAGGTTCATCAAAGATTTTAGCGTAATATCTAAGCTCTTATGTAACCTTCTAACAAAGGATAATATTTTTGAATGGACTGAACATTGTGAAAAAGCGTTTGTTAAACTTAAAAACTTGCTTACTTGTGCTCTTGTCATTCAACCTCCTGATTGGTCATTACCTTTTGAAATAATGTGTGATGCTAGTGATTATGCCGTAGGTGCTGTTTTGGGACAAAGAAAAGATAAAAAACCTTATGTAATTTACTATATAAGTAAAACTTTAAATAATGCTCAAATGAATTATACCACCACTGAAAAAGAATTACTTGCAGTAGTATTTGCATGTGAAAAATTTAGGTCTTATCTTGTTGGCTCACTTGTTGTTTTTAGTGATCATGCAGCATTGAAATATCTTCTTTCTAAGAAAGATTCTAAGGCTAGATTGGTGCGGTGGATTTAGTTACTTCAAGAATTTGATATCACAATCAAAGATAAGAAAGGCAGTGAAAATGTTGTCTCAGATCACTTGTCAAAATAGACAACAGATTTGAAAACTGACATCACACCAATCGATGACTACTTTCCCGATGAATCTTTATTTTCCATCTCTACAATGCCTTGGTTTGCTAATATTGTCAATTTTCTTGTTTTAGGACAATTGCCAGCTCATTGGAACACCTAAGATAAAAGAAAGTTCTTGAATGAAGTGAAGAACTTTTATTGGGATGACCCTTATTTATTCAAATATTGTCCTAATCAAATATTTCGAAGATGCATTCCTGACAATGAGGTAAGTAGTGTCATTAAATTTTGTAAAAATCTTACAAAGTGGATTTTATTGGCCCACCATGTTCAAAGACTCACATGCATTCTACAAGTCTTGTGAAAATTGTTAAAAGTTCGGATTAATTTCAAAACGTCACATGATGCCTTTAAGTCCTATTCTTGTCATTGAGATCTTTGACTATTGGGGTATAGATTTCATAGGTTCATTTCCTCCATCATTTGGTTTCTTGTATATATTAGTTGCAGTAGATTATGTTTAAAAATGGATAGAGGCAATTCCAAGTCGAAACAATGATAAAGTTTTTGAAAGAAAATATTTTGAGTCGATTTGGAGTCCCTCGAGCGGAGTCCCTCGAGC
>SRLM01001709.1:34622-86457 GCA_015708895.1 Populus ilicifolia | reverse complement strand
ATGCTAGTCAACTGCGAAAATTACAAATAAATGAGCTTGAGGAAATAAGAAATGATGCATATGAAAATTCAAGAATTCATAAAGCAAGAATCAAAGAGTTTCATGACAAGAATATGCTGACAAAAACATTCAATGTTGGTCAAAAAGTCTTGCTTTATAATTCTCGACTACATTTATTTCCTGGAAAATTAAGATCAAGATGGAGCGGTCCTTTTATTGTGAAACATGTGTATCCATATGGGGCCTACGACATCGAGAATCCAAAGAATGGCAATGTTTTCAAGGTAAATGGACAACGTCTGAAAGTTTATTTTGATAATTTTTCAGTTGAACATGACTCTATTGAATTGGGTGATCCTGTATATAAAGATTGATTATTATTATTATTATTTTCTTTTTGAGTGATTTTTTTTTTTAGTATCTCTTACCCCGGTCAAATGGCGGATAACGGTACTCCGTGACTTAAGTCGGTTCTTTCAGTTTCCCATAATAACTGATATCTGTATATACATTTCTGCAATTCTTTGAATCTCTTTTCCAATTCTCATTTGAAAATGGACACTAATCTTGCAAAATTAAAAAAGTATTTTCCCGCTCTGCCTCAGAATGCGATTACAAAAATTTACCGTGCTAGATGTGCAAGATTGAGATTGTTAATGAATCATGGAATTCCTGAAGATATTCGCTGGTTGATTGAAGCAAAAGTTCGATTATCAGGTGAGTCCTCTAACTCCTTTATTTCACACATGCCTGGAACAGGTAAAAGCACTTTTGCAAAGAAACGTCGTGCAAAATGACTGAAAGTTTGTCATTGATATGCTAGATGGATTTGTAATATACAATGTCATTCTTTAGGAATGGTATCTATAAACCGTGAAGATAAAATACAATTCATTAAAGATGACCTGAGTAAAGAGTCTTTAGATAACCTTCTATTGACTCTTGAGATGCATCCTAGTGGAGATGTGCATCGTGCAATTCATGATTTATGGCCACTATTTCATAAACAATATTATCGACTTAGTCTTGGGAATCTAACTAAAAAAGACCCTGTTTGTCAGTTTTTAAGAAAACTGGATGGGAAGCCTATCCCCGACCCATAGAGGGCGTTTAAGCCGTTCTTGGACGTAAAACCAAGGGAAGATGTGAGCCACAATCACAACTACTTGTACATATACATGCTTTCTTTAAAAGTAAATAAATAAATAAATAAAGAGAGAGAGAGAGAGTATAAGACTCTAGCTAGCCTACATATAGGTGGTATGATTGCTTTTCTAATTTCTCATCTATAAAACCCTCTTTTCCTTCCTTTCATTTCTACTCAGCCCACACATTTAACAACTACTGAAGCGTGTAGAAATGGCAAGTTCTTCAAGTCATCCAATAAGAAATATTTGTGTTTTCGGTGGATCTAGTCCTGGGAAAGAAAAGGAGTTTTTAGAATCAGCAAATCATCTTGGTCAAGTGTTAGCTGAGAGAAAGATTCATTTAATATATGGGGGAGGCAGTATTGGGTTAATGGGAGGTGTGTCAATAGTTGCATTTTTAGGAGGTAGTCAAGTTTTGGGGGTTGTCCCCGAAGCTTTAGCACAAGGGGACATCATTGGAAAAACAATTGGAGAGGAACTTCAGGTCTCTACAATGTCAACTCGAATGAATGCAATGTTTAACCATGCTGATGCCTTCATTGCTTTACCAGGTGGTCTAGGCACATTGAAAGAGATATTTCATATTTCCTCTTGGGTCCAACTGCACATTCACCATAAACCCATAGGTTTGTTAAATGTTAATGGTTATTATGATAAGTTGTTGCCTTTTCTTGATCACGTTGTGGAACAGGAATTTCTAACATCTTCTGCACAACAAATCATAATCTCTACTGCTACTGCAAAACAATTGAGCGACCAACTACAATCTTTGGTTCCTGTAATTGATCCTTCCATGAGTCGCATAAATTGGTCAACCAAGGAAAGCCGTAAAAAGCTTAGACTGGATTTGAGCCTTTATTTGTGAATCTTTGTGTCTTTTGGTTTTATTATTGTGTTTTGTTATTACTTATATTTGTTTCAGTGTGTTTCAGGTTTGTCAATGTTTGTTATTTCAGGTGATATCTTCTATACTCTATCTTTTTACCTTTAAACATTGAGAACAATGTCTTATTTTAGTTGGGGGGAGAGGGTAGTAGCTAAAAAAAAACCTGTGTTTTCTATTTCATAAAGCATATGCAAAATGGTTGTTACTATGATGACAGAGTAAGGAGAATCTTTTATGACTCTTGAGACGCATCTTAGTAATCATTCGTAACCAGGTCTATCATAATACTTCTTGAAATATTCAAATTTACAAACTCTTGCATTGCTTAACATATAATAAGCCTGAAAGGGTGTTTTAACACATAATACCCTAAAGTCAACTGACTTGAGAGTTATTGACCCAACGTTTGTTACATGGGTTGAGGAAAAAAGCTTAAAGGAATCATACATTGCACTATCTACATATCAGTATCTGCGACGCGAGTTAATAAGCTCGTAGAGGTGTCTTAACACCTAATGCCCTAAAACCAACTGGTCTAGGAGTCATTAGCTGAAAGCTCGTTACATGGGTTAAAGATGCATGGTGTTTTAAATTATATGTATAAAAAAAAAGAGAAGACAAAAATAATAATCTCAACCCAAGGAAGTTAACCTTAAACATTAGAACAAAAATTTTGTTTTCTTCTAAGAAAAGCCCCATAATTATGTGTTGATACATTGAGCACAAAAGAAAGGTTTATGAATATCTTGTTAAGAGGTATTAAGCAGGTATATAAATTTGACAAGAGTTTGTTTATCTGGATAGAGTAATGGAAGTTAAATGATGAAGACCTTGCTTTCTGGAATTTCCAAATTATTTTTCTATTTTAACGCTTAGATTACTATGGACTAGTAATATGCTAGTTGGGGGGGTGATTAGTACTCAAAAGTGCATTTTTATCATGGTTTTATATCATCATTTTGCACTTGAAGTATCAATAACTCCTTAACTAAAGTACATTTTATAATAATCTATCTAATAATATAAGATACCTTTAATTTGTGGTAAATGTCCATTTTAAATACAAGCCTATCACATAAATGAAAGGATTGATTGATGACTTTAAGAACTTCAATTGCAAAGGCAAAGAGATGATCAAACTTAGAAAAGAGATGTTGGTGCAATCCAAACCAGAATACTGTTCGGTAATTGGGTCATATCTAAAGCTACAAATCTCAGATTTAGGTCTACTTTATATGGATAGAAAGGTAAGACCCCTACAACTCTCATATGGAGCCCTAGATCTAAAAAAACCATTTTGAAGTCCAAATTGTTGCAACAGCAAAGAAGCCCGAATTTGTCCTCCAGCCCGAGCACTGTTCAGTATTTTGGCCATATCTGGAGTTCTAGAAGCCAAAATGAGCTGAATTTTTACACAAGAAAGCTGAGACAATTTCCTAGAACTTTCATGTTTTCAAGTGGCTCAAATTTTGATGTTATCAATGACGTTTTGGGCAGACAAGAGAAGATAAGGATTGTCACCAAGTCAAGAGTTGGTCATCTACTTATCAATTAGTCATCAAATCAATAGTTCCCAATTTTGGCCTATAAAAGGAGGCATTTGCCATGCATTTAGGCATCTTGGTGTCCAGATCAAGATCATGCTCTTCTTTTCTCTCTTTGTATTTTTTGTAATGTTTATGCTTTGCTTCCATTAATATTATGTTTATACCTTTCATTTCATTTCCTTTACTTAGTTAACTTTTATGTTCTTATTTTGTTTATCTATTTTTCTTTCTTTCATTATGTCTAGCTAAGTTAATTATGTCAAGGTGAAAAGGTTACACTAATGGTATAAGAATAAGTATACTGTAAACTTAATATGGACTTCAATGTTTGATACTAACATGTTTTATATTTGTTATCTTGTTCACTTTTTAATACTTTGCTTGTTAAATGACTAATCTTGATTTATGTTGTATAACACTTGGTACAACAAATGCTTGGCACTTTCATAGCCCATACTGTATGGTATAACCGACACCTGAGCTATGAAAGAAACTTGATTTGTTGTTAACATAAGTTATAATCATGAATGCTTGACGAGATTTACAAGTATTAGCATTAATCGAATAAGATGACTAATGTAATCATGTTAACAATTTATAATCTGATTGGAACCTCCTTTATGTGTGGTTTCCAATTGAATAATAAGATTTTATATTATACTTGTTTGACATACCATTAGTGGAATCTCTAACCTTGACATTTGTTATTATAATTTTTTAATCTTTACATTAATATTCTATCTCAAAGTTCTCATCTTTTTCTTCTTCTTCTCCTTCTTTTTCGTTATTATTATTACTACTACTACTACTACTACTAGTATTATTGTTGTTGTTGTTGTTGTTGTTGTTGTTTATAATTTGTACAATTAACCTCCTTGTGATTCGACCCCGGTCTTGCCGGGTTATTTATTACTTCGACACTCCTGCACTTGGGAGAAGACATTAATCTCTTCGTCGTGTCAACTATCTTGTGTGTTGCATTAAGGGTAATTAATTTGTGAGACCGCGATATCACAACAAAAAAAAAAACAAGGGAGAAGAGAGACCTAGAAGGCCAACTGGATAGTAGGTGAGAGAACAAAGAAATTAGACTAAGAGAGAATAAAAGACCACTAAACGTTTCCTAAAACTATTATGAATTGTGAGGTATTGATGCATCCATATTATTTTATTGTTTCACCCACATTTAACTAATGTTTTGCCTATATTTTATATATAAAATATCTTGATATTCTTTGTTTTATATTTTGAAGGCACTTTAAGATGAAATATGCAAAAAAGAGTAAATTGAAGGTAATTGACAGATTTAAACTTTGGTCAATGTTTTGTGTAAAGCATTAGCTCTAAAGGTCGAAATAAAATGAATTCAGTGGTATTAAAAAGCTCTAGAGGTTGAAATGAAATAATTTTAGTGGCATTAAAAAGCTAACATCCATAAAAAATAAAATAAGGAAGAGCATGGAAATTGTAGCCTTCAAAGTCAAATCTCGCAATCTACCAAGGTTAACCTTCAACCATTTAAACTTGAATATCTAGAGCTATAGAATCCAATTGATACAAAATTAATTTTTTTGGATTCCTAACTCAAGAGCCTATAAACACTCCAAATTTCATAAAAAAAAAATATCATATGAAGAAGATATGATTTTTCAAAGATGACAACTAAATTCTGTCAAAAAACAAGTTTTGTATAAAAAGGAGTCCAAATTACATTATGAAGCATTTAAATCGATATCCAAGTTTTTATTTTAGAAATTTAGCTCCTCTAAATCAAAATTTAAAGATTTCATGCAAAGCTATTTCTTCTTTTTTAGAAAAATAGACGATGAAGTACCTAAATTTAAATTGTATACTTAAGCGATGACTATTTTGTAAAATAGAGACTAGAGTTTCCTAGTATATAAAAAGAATAAGAGAAGAAATGGGGGGCAGTTAGCCAAAAGGAGGTAGCAGCCAGAAGTGAAAAAACACAAATTCTCCTCTCTATAAACCAAAAATAATGTTTTCTTATATCTTTAAGAGTAGGTGTTCCATAGATATGCAAGATTAAGCTTGTTTTCTTGGTTGCAAGGATGCAACAAACCTTCAGATTTCAAGAACTATAAGATTTATTCTTCCTTTTAATTTTTGTTTATATTATGAATGAGTATGATTGTTTTCCTATGCATATTTTTCCTATGATTGTTTATTTTAATTGCTAGAACGGACTCTAAGATATTATTATGAATAATTTATTTCTAAGTTTGATATCAAAACCGGAGTAATGATATATGAACTTGAGAAACAGCTAAGCTTAATAATTATGGTGGAACTATGTTATTAAACTTAGAGGGAACACTCAAACAAAGGAACACAAGTTACGGCTTGATTGTCAAGAGATCATTCAATTTATCTAGTTCTAAGGGCTGCCATTGAACTAAATCATTAACGCGAACATTGTGATTGTTTGTTGGTTAGGGTTAGTTATACGATAGATTTGTTAATTAGCCAACATTAAGAAAAGAAAAAAAAAGGAAAATAAATTGAAGTTTTGTTTTAAGGATCGGTTCTAGTTTTTGTTGGTGGATGTATACTTGCAACCAATGTTTATTCTCTTAATAATTTTATGATTTTATTTAATTTTATTTGATAGTTTTCTAATTTATTTTGCTTTAACCTAGATAACATCCAAACCCCCTAAGTTGCATATCATCTAACATAAAAATCTAACTTGAACCTTCCTCATGATATCGACCCCTTGCTTTCTCTATATTATCTTGTATGTTGTATTTTAAGTTAGGGTAATTAATTTGTATGACCATGACATCACGACATGTATGAACCACAACATTTCTCCACCATTCTTGTAATTTTGATACCAAAAAGGAAGATGCAAACCCCAACTAAATGACCTAGGGATTTCTAGTAGATACTAAGAAAAATTAATTATGCAGAAAGATGAAATTGGGGCTGGGTATAGGTCCTAATTCTAGATAAATTGAGAAAAGAAATGGACAGCTTTGGATACATAAAGTGAAGGGGAGGGCCGGTTATAAAAAGGGTTAAAATGAAGGCAATAGAAAGTGATGAAAAAACATGGATTGTGATTATGTGGAACCTTAACCCTACTAAAATCAAAACTGGAAGTATGTTGATGTTAATGATGTGAAATTATGCTCGTGTTTGATGAAATGGCATCATAATATGTTAGGATGATGTTATGTGTAAAATTAAGTGATCTTTGAACCTTGAAGTGCACACTAGAAAAAAATAAAAAAAATCATGTTATGTTGATGCCCAATTCCATTGTATGATTGATGAAATTGCATGTTTATATGCCATGTGAATGAAATTGTAATTGCAGCATAAATGAGACTTCCTCTAGTATTGCTTTGGTTCATTGATGCATTAAATAGGTGTGTGTGATTGTGAATCGAGAAAGTAAGCATGTAATTGTAAATTATATTGGTACACAACTACAATGCAATTAAGAATGCATGAATAAATTTAGTAGCTATAGTTGATGTTGATATTAGAGTAAATGAATTGAGAAAACCTTGCTAAATAAACTTATAAAATGAACTTATATTCATGTTGCGTTGTTTGATGACAAATGATGAGTGCAGTGTGATTCGGGGAGTCCTATATCCATCTCGGGTGAGAAATATAAGTAGAGGAAAGCATATAACAAGCCTAACGCTTAGTCAAAAGGAAGTAATGAAACCAAAAATGATTTCATTGTCGCTACTGATTTCTGAATCGACAACGATAAGGGTTGCAGTGATGATTTTTAAGTCGGCAGCGACTCAATTTTCATCAATAATTTATGTGTGTTCACTTCCAAAACTATGTTATCTATCGTAAATCAGTGTTCACTACTGAAATTGCATTGCCTACAATGAATTAGAGATTGTTGTCAAAATTGTGTTGTCTGCAGCTAGTCAATTCTCGCTTGAGTTGTGTTATTTGTAGCGACCTAATTCTCGCTGCCAAATTGTGTTATCTTTACAAGGATGTAGTTCTCGCTGTTGAATTGTGTTGTTTCTAACGAGTCAATTCTCGTTGTCAAAATGTGTTATTTGCAACAAGTTAGTTCTCACTGCCAAATTGTATTGTCTTTACAGCGAGTCACTTCTCGCTGTTGAATTGTGTTATCTATAGCGAGTTAGTTGTCACTGCCAAATTGTATTGTCTCCAAAGCGAGTCAGCTTTTGTTATGAAATTATGGTTTCACCAGCGAATCAGTTTGCTGATGATTTTGTGTTCTAGCAAGTTAGTTTGTTGATGATTCTGCGTTTTAGCAAATTAGTCTGCTAACAAATCTGCGTCACTAGTGAACTGGTTTTTGCTAATAATTTATGCAACAAATTTACATGTCGAGATTGGTCCAATGGTTAAAATGATTGCATTATGTGATACTAATATGTAGAACTCTTAAACATAAACTTGTGTATGCTTAAAGCATGCATAGTAATGGGTTAGGTGATTACTGAATAAGAATGTACTAATTTGTGGTCATTAACGTTTTAGGTGGTGTGACTGGAATTGGACCTTTGATAGGACAAAGACAACTCAAATGTGGAAACAGGTAGGTGGTTTCCACCTTTTTTCTCTTATAATGTTAATTTTAAAATGATTTACTTATGAATGATATATTATTGAATCCTTGATGAATGATGAAATGATGATGAATTTTTCTATTGAATTCTTAACAAATTTTGAAATGATGACAATAATGTTAATGTGCCAAAATGACTTGTTTGAGGGGGATATATTATTTTGTTGTAATGAATATTAAATTGACTATGAGATGTTAATTAAGGTATTATGAAATTGGGTAGCTAACGAATGTCAAATTGATTATGAAATGTTGATTGTGATTAATGATTAGCTTGGACTAATGGAATCCAAGATGGATGACTAAATTATAATTGTTGATTAGCTTCGGCTAATGGCATCCGAGATGGATGACCAGATAGTATTTGATGATTAACTTTTGCTAATGGCATCCGAGAAAGATGATTGTATTGTAATTGTTAATTAGCTTTAGTCAATGGCATCCGAGATGGATGACCAGGTTATGCTTAATGATTAGCTATGGCTAATGACATCTAATTATGCTAATAATTAGCTTCATCTAATGGAATTCAAAATGAATGATCATATTATGATTCTTAAATGGCATTTGAGATGGATGACTAGGTTGTAATTGGTGATTAGTTTTTGTTAATGGTATTTGAAACACATGACTAAGTTTAAATATTACGACTACCTACGGTTAAAAGCATGGTTATCTCAGGTATTCAACATAATGAAATATCTAAAATTAAGTTTTACATTATCTTCAAAGTAAAAAAAAAGAGAAGAGAAGAAAAGTATAAAGATTAGAAAATTGTTACTTCCGTTTTGTTTTCAAGGATGAATGTCTGATTGAATTGGGCATGAGCTGACTTCTTGCTTGATTTTTTTTTAACCTGCATATCACAACTAAAAGAAAACATTGATTTATTTTTTTAAAAAATAAAGAACCTCACACCCCCCAACTTAAAATAATGCATTGTCCCTAATGCATGAACAAGAAAATATAAGAGTTGGAAGAAAGAAAGAAAGAAAATAAAAAATAAAATAAAATAAATAAAAACTCATTACTTTTGATACAATAACGGTATTGGATCTTTAAGATCCAATGTCTCAACTTCAGCCATAATGTTTTCAAGATAAGGTTTCAATTAATGACCATTTACTTTGAAAATATTTCCATTCTTAGGATTTTCTACCTCAAATGCACCATGCTTAGAGATGAATTTAATCACAAATGGACCAATCCATTTTGTCCTCAACTTTCCAGGAAAGAGATGCAATCATGAATTATATAAGAGAACATTTTGACCAACATGAAAGGATTTTCTAAGAATATGTTTATCATGCAAAGTTTTCATCTTACGTTTTGAAATTTTTGCATTTTCAAATGCATCATTTCTCAGCTCCTTTAATTCATCCAATTGAAGCTTTCTATTTTTGCCAACCTCGTTTTCATTTTCACTGAATTGCTGGATGGCCCAATATGCACGGTGTTCAATCTCAATAGGGAGATGACAAGGCTTTCCATAAACTAGTCTATAAGAATACATTCCTAAAGAGATCTTATAAGCAGTGCGATATGTCCACAAAGCATCAACTAGTCGTAGGGACCAATCTTTATGGTTTGGATTGACTATTTTCTCTAAAATGTTCTTGATCTTCCTATTTGCCAACTTAGCTTGCCACTAGTCTATGGGTGATAAGGGGTACTGACCTTGTGAATTACACCATATTTTTTTTATCAAAATCCCAATGGGCTTGTTACAAAAATGTTTCCCCCCATCACTAATCATAGCTCGGGGCATGCCAAAACAAGAGAAAATATTTTCTTTCAAGAATTTGACCACAACTCGATGGTCATTAGTTCGAGATGCAATGGCCTCTACCCATTTAGACACATAATCAACAGCTACAAGGATGAATTGGTAACCAAATGAGCTTGGAAAAGGTCCCATGAAATCAATCCCCCAACAATCAAATATTTCCAAAACAAGGATGGGGTTAAGGGGCATCGTGTTACGTCTAGTAAGGCTACCTAGTCGTTGGCATCGGTCACATACAACACAAAAAGCATAAACATCTTTAAATATGGTGGGCCAATAAAAACCACACTGCAAGATTTTGATAATGGTTTTCTTGAAAGAGATTACACCACAGGCTAATGCATGACAAAAATTAATGACACTTAGAATTTCATGATTAGGGATGCACCGCCTAATAATTTGGTCAGTACAGTATTTAAATAGGTAGGGGTCATCCCAAAAAAAGGTGCGCACATTGTGCAAGAATTTTTGTTTGTCAAGTTTAGACCAATGAGAAGGAATTTGACTTGTAGCTAGGTAATTTACTATGTTAGCATACCATGGAGAACCAATGTAGGAGACAGTACCTGCATAAAATAAATTTTCATTAGTAAAGAGTTCATTTATTGGAGATTCATCAATTATGGTCTCATAGCTTGAAAGACGAGATAAATAATCAACCGCTACATTCTCTACTCCCTTTTTATCTCAAATTTCAAGGTTAAACTCTTGGAGTAGGAGGATCCATCGAATCAAACATGGCTTGGCATCTTGTTTTGTGAGCAAGTATTTCAATTCTGCATGATTAGTGAAAATAATAACAAGAGATCCAACCAAATAAGACTTAAACTTGTCCAATGCAAAGACCACGTGGCTAAGAGTTCTTTTTTAGTTATAATGTAATTCAATTGAGCATCATTCAAAGTCTTGCTAACATAATAAATGACATGAGTTTTCTTATCTTTTCTTTGCCCTAAAATAGCCCCTACTGTAAAATCACTAGCATCACACATCAGTTCAAATGGTAAGGACCAATCAGAAGCTTGCATGATTGGTGTAGTGGTCAACAACCTTTTAAGCTTTTCAAAAGCTTCTTGACATTTTGATGTCCAGTCAAATTGGACATCTGGTAACAACAAGTTACACAATAGTTTGGCAATGGTACTAAAAGAATAAATGAATCTTTGGTAAAACCTAGCACGTACTAAAAAGGATCTCACATCTTTCACAGTCTTAGGGCTAGTTAATTTTTGAATGACTTTCACTTTTGACTTATCTACCTCTATCCCTTTTGAAGAGACAATCTGACCTAAAACAATGTCATTTGTCACCATAAAATGACATTTCTTCCAATTGAGTACAAGATTGCTCTCTTCACACCTTTCAAGAACTTCTTCTAAATGCATTAGACACAACTCATAAGAATCCCCATAAACTAAAAACTCATCCATGAAAACTTCCAAAAAAATTTCCACCATGTCACTAAAGATACTCATCATACACCTTTAAAAAATGGTTGGTGCATTACACAAGCCAAAAGGCATTTTTCTATAAGCATAGGTACCAAAAGGACAAGTGAAAGTGGTTTTTTCTTGGTCTTCTAAAGAAATCTCAATTTCGTTGTAACCTGAGTATCCATCAAGAAAATAATAGAAAGCTCTTCCTGGCTACTCTTTGAAGCACTTGGTCTAAAAATGGAAGCAGAAAATGGTCCTTCCTAGTCACTATGTTCAATTTACGATAATCAATGCACATACGCCATCTAGTTTGGATTCTAGTTGGTACTACCTCATTATTTTCATTCTTCACTACCATGACTCTAGATTTTTTAGGGACAACTTGGGTTGCACTAACCCAAAACCCATTTTGAGTTTGCAATAGGGTAAATGATACCTGAATCAAGTAACTTAAACACTTCACCTCTTACTACTTCCTTCATGTTTGGGTTCAATCGTCTTTGGATTTGCCTCACAGATTTAGCCTCTTCTTCAAGAAAGATTCTATGTGTACATAAAAGAGGGCTAATTCCTTTCAAGTCGGTAATTGTCCACCCAATTGCTTTCTTGTGTTTTCAAGATTCTATGTGTACATAAAAGATTCTTGTGTTCTTGCTCTATGCTAAGTTTTGATGAGATCACAATAGGATATGATTTATCTTCCCTTAGAAATGCATACTTAAGATCACTTGGTAAAGGCTTCCTTTGTGGTTTATAAGGTTCGACAAAAGATGCCTCAACTTTCACTTGGTGTGAAATCAAAGGCTCAAACGATGGGGTCCATTGACCTATTAACATAATAGGCATTGGATCTAGATAAGTCTCGAGTTCTTTTACTTCCTCATCAACACATTCCAAAGAACAAAATCTTTCATCATAAATTAAAGTTCTCTCCAACGGATCCTTGATCCATTCTCTCTCAAAGTGTTCTTGACAAATTGTTTGGATCAAATCCACCTCTTTAATGTCCTCATGTTCACCAATTTGTTTGGAGACATTGAATATGTTCATCTCCACAGTCATATTCTCAAAAGATAATTTCATCACCCCATTTCTATAGTTGATTAAAGCATTGGATGTAGCTAGGAAAGGTCTACCTAAGAAGACTAGGATGGGAGTATTAAAACCTTGAATTGGTGTGGTGTCTAAAACTACAAAATCAACAAGAAAGTAGAATTTATTAACTTGGACCAATACATCCTCAAGAATACCCTTAGGAATCTTGATTGACCTATTAGCTAATTAAAGGGTGATTCGAGTAGGCTTGATTTCTCCTAGACCTAACTGTTTGTAAATAGTGTAGGGTATTAAATTCACACTTGCTCCTAAATCCAACAAAGCTTGATCTATCTTATAACTTCCAATAATGTATGAAATGGTGGGACAACCAGGATCTTTGTATTTAGAAGGGGTCTTAAATTGGATGATATCACTAACATGTTTAGTTAGAAAGGCTCTTTCTTTCACATTCAATCTCCTTTTAACTATGCATAAGTCCTTAAGGAACTTTGCATAAGATGGGACTTGTTTAATTGTATCAAGGAGTGGAATGTTGACTTTCACTTGTTTGAACAATTCATAGATTTTCGAGTTCAGAAGATCATGTTTAGGTTTCCCTAACCTTTGTGGAAATGGTGCTCTAGGAACAAATTCTAAATCACTTACTTTGACTCCAATTTTTCTTGAATCATCTCCTTTCTCACTCACTTCTTTCTCATTTATCTCACCTTTTTTTCACTAAAAGTCTCATTTGTCACTTGTGCTTTGATCCCCTCTTCACTTTCCTTAGATTTCTCCTCCACAATACCTCTATGAATCCCAAAACTTACATCTTTGTCAATAATTTTTCCACTTCTAAGAGTCGTGATAGCTTGAACTTGTTCATGGTTTGAAGGTTCACTAGATGAGGATTCACTCATTTGTACCTAACCTCTAGGATTTGGCATTGGTTGAGCTGGGATCTTTCCCTTCTCTTGAATGCTTAGTGATTGAGTCAACTTGGTTAGTTGACTTCAAATGTCATCTAAGGTCCTATTGGTCTAGTCTTGAAATTTGTAAGCTTGGTTGTTGATTCCTCTTTGTGTTTGCATGAATTGTTGAAGAGTATCCTTTAGGGATCTCTTATGAGGTGGTTGGTATGTGTTATGTGTGGGAGCATGAAATGTTTGAGGTATTGAAGAGCTCTCATTTCTCCATCCAAAATTGGGGTGGTTCCTCCATCTAGGATTATAGGTATCAGAGTAGGGATTGCCTACTTGGTTTGAAAATGGCTTTCTAACATTACTTGAATCAAAAGTTTGGTCATATAGCACTTCCTTGAAGGCTGGAATGGTAGGACACTCAGTTGTCCTATGCCCTTTGCTCTCATAAACAACAACTTTCCTCTTGTTGTTCACTCATGACATGCATTTTTTTAATCTCAAGAGACTCTACTTTCCTAGTCAATGAGGCTAATCAAGCATTGAGGTCATCACTCTCTTTCAATTGGAACTTCCTAGTTGAATGAGAAATGATAAACTCAACATGAACTTGGAGAGGAGTCTCCCATTGCTTTGTGTTTTCAGCCAATTGATCAAAAAAATCAAAGGCGTTACTTGGTTCTTTATCATAAAACTCACCATTACACATGGTTGACACCAACTTTTTAAAATCTACAGTAAGAGAGTCGTAGAAGAAACTCACTAACCTCCACATCTCAAAACCATGGTGGGGGCATGCATTTAACAAGTCTTTAAACGTTTCCCAAGCTTGGTGAAATGACTCATTTGGACTATAAGAAAAATTGCTTGACCGCTTTTTATGATCAACTTGTTTTAACTCACAAGTGCACGAGTGTGCGATGTAACAATTAACTTGATAAGATCGAGGTTATATCCACAGAAAGCTAGATTTGAAAATTAAGCTAAGTAACAAAAAAAACTCAAAAGAAATTAAATTAACAATAACTTGGTTGAAAATAATTGATGGATTTGTTTTCAAAGATGAAAATGTGTAACTAGATTTTAAATGACAAGCAAAAATAAGTCTTGATCCAAATCAATTTGAATAATAATGTATTGGTGATTCCTTCAACATATATAAGATAACTCAACCTAATATCAACGATGGTGATATTAGATTAGAAGGTATTACAATGAAGTTTAAAAAGATGAAGATTGATTATTACTTAAGAATAAACAAGTACTTTCATTTTAAGTAAGACAGTGAATCAAGCAATCTTTATACCAAAACTAAGGTTTGTGCATAAAAATTCAAGATTATAACATTACCTAAATGATTTTTAAAATTTCTTTGCAATAATAAAACATTCATGAAGAAAATGAGAAGATAAACATTAAGATTCATTCATATCTTAAAAAACTCACCTCAACCACCATCATCCTTGCTTTGGATCCAAGAAAGAGATTAGCCAACCATGATTATATATAAGAACACTTCAATAAACATGAAATAACTTGAATCAAACTGAAATAATAAGTTTTACAAACTAAAGAACCAAAATATATAAAGAAGAACACGACACAATTTCAGTAAAAATTCAGACACAAATCTGACTCTAACTTTGGATAGCAATTCAACCCTCCTAGAAGCTTCCTCTGGAGATGTCTATTATAGACATATTTATAGGAAATTTTGTCACCATTCCAAATCATTAAAGAACAGCTCATTTTGACATCTGAGTTAAAAGTTATAGACATAACACCGAAAGGCGTTCTGGAAAATCAAATCTGGACAGCTTGGAGAACACTTTGGTGCACATTTTTCTTCCTCCTTTATGAGCTGTTTCTTTCTTCTTTTTAACCCAAAATAATGTGACAATTTCCCCTCCAGCTTTCCATCCATGTGCTTGCCTTTTTAGATCAATGAATTACCCAAAATAAATCAAGTGTTATTTGTTGTGTGGACATGTAAGATCATGGATTGTGCTTAGGCTGAATTTAAGCATCAAATAAGGATACAAATGTAACTATTATTTAGGCTAAGATTCACATTGAAACCTTAAGTGTTTATGGTTGAAGTTTGCACACAATATAAGGCAAGTTTAGGCTTAAAATAGATCATATGATAGTCTTTTCTAGAATTGGAATAGAATTGATTTTTAGGGCAAATTTGGAGCACTTATTTGAACCAAGATTTGCTTCAATCTTCAACTAAATGTCTCTTCAATTCTTTGTTCTGAATTTCGATGTTGAATTTTTTGAATTAATTCATTTAAGCTCCAAAAACCTATCGAAACATTAAAAAAAACTTCATTACTAAAAAGCACATCAATTATTATAAAAAAATAAATAAAAACAATAAATACATATATAAAATAAGAGACTTAATGACACTTTTGATGTACAATCAGTATTTGAAACACATGACTAAGTTTAAATATTATGATTAGCTACGGTGAAAAGCATCCAAAGTGGATGACCGAGTTAAAGTAAAGTAATTAACCTCGTCCAAGGATTAAACTCTAATCCGACCACTCTTATGGAAAGGTTGGGGTATATGAATAAGGATAATGCATCCAGCAAAACAGTAAGGATTGAATAATGTACATGAGAAGTGAATGAACGAATATACTCATCTTTAGTTGATAACGGAAAATAACAATAACATCCTTCAAGTAGTTATTATCATGTTTAGATTATTTACAATTCTATAATCATGTTGTTTTTGTAACAGGGACATCACACAATCAAGGTGCATAATAAAACCATTCCACAAGTTCATATATTTTGAAAGGTGTTATGTAATAGTATGTTTTAGATGTTATGTTGAATATTTGCCATTCGATAATTTTGCAAGGATTTGCAATGAAAACTGCAATGGAACATGGATATGAATGTGCGAACATGTAAATATGATGTCATGAATATATTTATGTGATACTCTCTTTTATGAGGATATTGTGTTATGAATTCACATAAGGATCATATGAAAGAAAGTACTAGTTGTGTAAAATTAATATTTGGCACTCCTGTATAAACTTATGTTGATAACGATACTAGAACAGGAATGCAAACTCATGAGTATGTCAATATGATGTACTATAGATGTAGAAATATGAAAATATAATACTATAGGCATGCACATTGAATATCTATCTCATGGCAATGTTGATTTATGAAAACTATATTTGTTTGATACTATGATAAGGAAGGGAACCTTATAACTAATTCACAGAATGTAAAAAGTATCAAGAACATTATAAAAAAATTCCACTAATTTTAGCTTTGAAAAAGCCAAGTCATTACAAAAGTAAAAGGAAACATGACACATATTGAACAAAGAAAAAAATACATTATCTCATTAAAATAAAAGCTCATTGACAGATGAAAAGCTTATAGCATCATGAGCTAAATTGCCAACAAGATTAGAGAGGTAAACAAAATAAAATAAGGATAAAGCATTTTAACAAGAATGGTTAAAAAATAACAGTTACTTTTTAAACATAAACAGAAGATGCTTATCTTTTGAATTCAAAAGTTTTTCCCCATTTATTAGCCTCTTCACAAAAGCTCTTACAAGAATCTCCTCAACTGTGTAAATAAACAATTGAGACAGCATTTCATCCTTGACTATAACTTATGTCTCTATGTTTAGTTCCTTATTCTTACACCTTACAATGTTGATATAGAGATCAGTTACATTCAACACTTCATCATTCTAGCTCTCTTTCTTCAATTCTTGTCATTCTTACTTTTCTTTCATTCTTAACAACCCATTATAGTAATCTATTTTAGGCTTATATTCGAGCCTAAATCTCTTATCAACACATTTTAACTACACCAAGTTGACCTTTTGCAACATTCTATTGTCAAGGTCATAATAAAATGGAATTTCATGTATCTAGAAACATTTAGTTGTCATCCTTGTTACTTCAGAGATTTTTGGCTTTATCAATGTAGTATTTTCAGGAATCCACTTCATATACACAATCTTGAAAGCACGAATATTTGCAACCTTACAATCCTATACTTTAATGAAGGGTACATCCATATTTCTTCTCATAGAAATGATTTCTTTAATTTTAACTATTATCAATATTCCATTCATGATATACTTCAACCATTAATGCAATGATAAAGTTATTGCCCCAGTAATATGAGTCCAAGGCCTTCCCAACAACATGTTATAGGAAGGATAGATTTCTATCACTTATAATGTTATCAAAAAACTTATGGTCATATATACAACTCTACTTTCAATTTGTTTACTACCTGTCTTAGTGAGCCATCATATATCCTTTCCATTATGGTACTCGACTTCATATGAGATATATCAATAAGCATCTCCTTCAATATAAGTCTTAGTAACACATTCAATGCTAAGTCATTATCAATCAACACAAACATATTTTCACTATCTTGTGATGTACAATAGTTTATTATGTCTAGTACCCTCGGGTTCCAGCTCATTTCTAGTGAAATATAGATAATTTGATATTTGAATTCTGCCTACTAGGTGCTTCATGGTTGCTTGATTGGTATTTTAAGGCATATATGCCTCATTTAGCACCTTTTATAAAGCTTTTTGGTGCAATTTGAAACTGAAGATCAAAGATAATAAAGATATCTTAACAGAAGTTCATTTGAGTTGCTCATCAATATTATATGATTGATACTTAAAAGTGTATTTTTATCAAGGTTTTATATCATCATTTTGTACTTCAAGTATCAATAACTCCTTAACTAAAGCATGTTTTATAATAATTTATCAATAATATAAGACACCTTTAATTTATAGTAAATGTTCATTTTAAATGCAAGCCTATCACATAAATGAAATGATTGATTGATGAATTTAAGAACTGAAATTGAAAGGATAAAGAGATGTCCAAACTTAGAAAAGAGATGTCGGTGCAATCCAAACTGGAATACTGTTTGGTAATTGGATCATATCTGGAGCTATAGATCTCAAATTTAGGTCTATATTATACAGATGGAAAGGTAAGACATATGCCTACAACTTTTATATGGAGCCCAAGATCTAAAAAGGTCATTTTCAAGTCCAAATTGTTGCAACAACAAAGAAGCTCGAATCTGTCCTCCAACCCAAGCACTGTTCAGTATTTTGGCCATATCTGGAGTTCTAGAAGTCGAAATGAGCTGACTTGTCTACATAAGAAAGCCGAGATAATTTCCTACAACTTTCAGGTTTTCAAGTGGCTCCAATTTTGATGTTATCAATGACGTTTTAGGCAGACAAGAGAAGATAAAGATTGTCACCAAGTCAAGAGTTGGCTACTTACTCATCAATTAGTCATCAAATCAATAATTCCTAATTTTGGCCTATAAAAGGAGGCATTTGCCATGTATTTAGGCATCTTATTGTCCAGATCAAGATCATGCTCTTGTTTTCTCTCTTTGTATTTTTTGTATTGCTTATGCTTTGCTTTCATTAATATCAAGTTTATGCCTTTTATTTCATTTCTTTTGCTTTGTTAACTCTTATCTTATTTATGTTTTTATTTTATTTATCTATTTTTCTTTCCTTCATTATGTCTAGCTAAGTTTATTATGTTAAGGTGAGAAGGTTACACTAATAGTGTAAGACTAAGTATAGTATAAACTTAATAAGGACTTTAATGTTTAATACTAACATGTTTTATATTTGTTATCTTGTTCACTCTTTAATACTTTGCTTGTTAAATGACTAATCTTGATTTATGTTGTATAACAATTGATACAACAAATGCTTGGCACTTTCATAGCCCATACTATATGGTATAACTGACACCTGAGCTATGAAAGGAACTTGATTTGTTTTTAAGTTATAATCATGAATGCTTGACGAAATTTACAAGTATTAGCATTAATTGAATAAGACGACTAATGTGATCATGTTAACAATCTATAATCTGATTAGAACCTCATTTGTGTGTGGTTTCCAATTGAATAATAAGAGTTTATACTATACTTGTTTGACATACCATTAGTGGTTCTTCTAACCTTGACATTGTTTGTTATCGTTGTTTAATCCTTACTTTAATTTTTCATCTCAAAGTTCTCATCAATTTTTCTTCTTCTTCTTCTTCTTCTTCTTCTTCTTCTTCTTTATTATTGTTGTTGTTATTAGTATTATTATTATGACTACTACTACTACTACCACCACCACCACCACTACTACTACTACTATTATTGTTGTTATTGTTGTTGTTATTGTCATCTATAATTTATACAATTAACCTCCTTGTGGTTCGACCCCGGTCTTGTCGGGTTATTTATTACTTCGACACTCCTGCACTTAGAAGAAGACATTAATCTTTTCATCGTGTCACTATACTTACCATGCATTATCAATTTTAGGAATTTGTTAGTTTCTTCTTCAGTTACTAGCTTGTTTACTTCTTTAGACAAATAATTACCTCTTTATCCTTGGCCTTTCTTTGTTTCTCAAGCTACTTACGGGTAAAAAACCTTCCATTATAAGCTATGCCTCTAATGTCTGCTTGAAAAACAAGTGATGGTTATGTGCTCTGGAAGGAAAAATCTATAATTATAAGGTAAGCCATTGTGGCTCTCCTTACTTGTTACTTTAGGTTTAGACAAAATCAACTTAGATAGCCTATTGGTAATAAACTATACTTGGTAAATTTTCATATTCTTGCTAGGTTTTTTAACTACAAGTATATCTTTGCTCATTGCCTCTTCAATTCTTAGAATACCTTGAATTAGCATATGTATCACCTCATTGAAATCTTCATATTGATCAATCAAATGACCCTTTTTTTAGTGATATTGGCAGAAACTCTTACCATTAGCCAAATCTCATAACTATCCTTCATATATCCAACTTTTATAAGCATTTTATAGACCTTGTTCATAGACACCTTAAAGGCCTTTGGGCCTCTAGTCTATATGGCATCTCCAATTCCACTACTTGTAACATAATTAGGCAAAGGATTTGTATTTATATCAAGTGATTCTTCAAATGTTATTCACCTCGTTTTGATCATTTGTAAGATCTTGTTTTTCTAACATATTACAAGTGTGAAAGTTATGCCCGGCTATGCTTGCATGATATTCACAAGTAAGCTTTGGCTTACACTAATTTGGATAGGATGGTGGTAGTGGTGTAAGAGAAACTTGAGCTACTCATCAAATACTTACTACATATCATTCAATGATAATAGTGGGGGTGATTGTTCATAGGTTCTTTGCTAGCTTTTTTTAGGTTAATTATCAATTTAGTTATTTTATGACTTAGGTTTTTTTAATAGGAAAAGGTAAGTTAAAGTTTATATTGGCTATTTAGAATGAAAAGCCTTAAGTATTGTGATTTTAGAAATTGTTCATTTTGCTTTTATATCCTACTTTGATATTATTAACTTCTTTTTACCTCCAAAAAACCTATTCTCAATGGTGTAAAAGTCCTTTCACTTCATATTCCTTACTCAAAATACTCAGCCATTGCCATGGCATCAATAAACTACTAAGTTAAACTACCCATATCATGCTCATAGTAAGGTATTTTGAGAATATTAGCAACTAGAGCGACCATCTTTATATTCCATATTGAGGGATGTACTTTAGATGGCCAAATCTCTTCATCATTGAACATATTCACACGTAATCTTCTTATTTACCTTTTCTATAGAAATTACATACTAGACCTATCATGAGCAATGTTCATATTGTATATATATTCCTAATATGGGCATAATCCACCTCATAATCCTTATGTTGAATGCCTTTCTTTTTATATTCTAAACTATTCACACAATATTCCTGTACTTTGCTCCTGAGCCTCAAAAAATTCTTTTATTTTTCTCTTTAATTTTCTTTCTTCAACATTGAAAACCACTTTTTTTTTATAGGTCAACCTGACACGACTAAAAGATTGATGTCTTCTCCCAAGTATAGGAGTGTCGAAGTAATAAATAACCATGCAAAACCAGGGTTGAACCACATGGAGGTTAACTATATAACTTATAAATGATGATGATGATGATGAGGAGGAGGAGGAGGAGGAGGAAGAGAAGGAGGACTTTAATATGTAAGATTAATGTAAGGAATAAACAATAATAAAATAATTGTCAAGGTTATAGGATCAACTAATAGTATTTCAAACAAGTATAGCATAAATTCTTTTTATTACTCTACTAACAACTATACACAAAGAAAGTTTCAATCGAATTATAAATTATTAACATGATTATATTAGTTATCTTATTCGAATAATGTTAATACTTGTAAATATTGTCAGATATTCATGATTATAACTTATATTAACAATAAATCAAGTTCCTTTTATAGTACAAGTATAGATTATGCCATATGGTTGGGCTATAAAAGTGCCAAGTATTTATTTTACCAAGTGTTAAAAATGAACAAGATAAAAAATACAAAATATTTTCGTATCAAACATTAAAGTCTATGTTGAGTCTATACTATATTTATTCTTACACTATTAAGTGTAACCTTTTCACCTTGACATAATAAACTTAACTAAACATAATAAAAGAGAGAAATATAAATAAACAATATATGAACATAAATAAGATAAAAGTTAACTTAATAAAGGAAAGGAAATGAAAAGCATAAACAAGATATTAATATAAGCAAAACTTAAGCATTATAATAAAAAAAGAGCAAGAGCATGATCTTGATCCAAAAACCAAAATGCTCAAATGCATGGCAAACATCTTTTTTGATAGGTTAAAATTGAAAACTATTGATTTATTGATTAATTGTTGAGTGATCACATATTGACTTGGTGACAATCCTTATCTTCTTATCTGAATAAAACATCATTACTAACATTATAATTTGAACAAACTTGATTATGAAAGTTTTAGGAAATTATCTCAGCTTTCTAACCAAAAAAATTGAAATCATTTAAACTTTTAGAACTCAAGATATAGGCTGAACACTAAACAGTGTCTAGGCGGCAAGACAGATTTGGACTTCTCCGTTGTTGCTAAGATTTGGATTTTCAAATAGTAGAATTGAGTCTTGCATTCTCATGAATGTTTTAGGCTCATGTTTGAGCTTTCTAGCCATAAAAACCAAATTAAAATTTAAGATCTACAGCTCCAGATATGACCCAATGATGGAATAGTATTCCAGTTTAGACTGAACCAGCATTTCTTTTCTAAGCTTTATCCTCTCTTTGTATTCTCAATTTCAGTAGTTGAACTCATTAATCAATCATTTAATTTGTGTGATAAGCCTATATTTAAAATAAATATTTATCATAAATTAAAGATATCTTATAGTAACAGACTTGTTATTATAAAATATGCATTAATTAAAGAGTTATTGATACTTCAAGTGCAAAACGCTAATATAAAACCTTAATAAAAATGTAGTTTTAAATACTAGTCATAACCTCAAAACTAAGAGGTTGCAAAACTATGATGGTTTTACACAAGATTGATGGTTTAAAGAAGATTTTTTCTCACCCTCTCCTCTAACATCCTTAAAAAGGTTAATTCTAGTTCACTTTATCTTTTTATAACCTCAAACCTATCAAGAGAAGGTATCCATAAAGTCCACTCAAACATGGAATGTTTTTTATTAGTCATGGATAACTAAGTGATCTCCTTTGACGAGATAATCATGGAAAATGGGATATAATCATGTCATATAATGACATATATTATATAATGAGGATGCATGTCTATCATTAGGAACAAACCTTTTATGATTTTGAAGTTTAGAACTCCTCAATCATTTATTAGGAGATTTGTCCCCAAACACATTCATCTGTCAACGCAAGGGAGGCTAACTAAGGACAATATGTTATCAACATCATTTAAGTAAATGAGATGTAAATGTTTGATAAAAGTAGTTGATCCTTGTCGAGAAGATGTTTCTCAATCAAGTGGTGGTGGTGGTGGTGGTCGGAGTCCTTAAAGTAGTTGGAGATGCCACGTTCATTCATCTAAAAATGGTATCTCAATCGGCCTTCTCAACTAAAAAAAAGATAAATAAGGATAGGACAACATGTTATTCAATCTCTTCATTAAAAGAGAGTGACATGTCATTTGTTTAAGCCCTAGAAATTAGGGTTTTTAGGAAATTTCAAGTCAATCTTTGTCTTTTCAATTTTATACATGCACATTCAATTAACCCTGAAACTTTTTAATTTTTATAATGGCAGCCCTAGAAACATTGATTTAAATACTTTAATTTGAACATCTTTTACAAATTAGTCCTTGGTTTTAAGATTATGCAAATTGACCCCTATCAACCATTAAAATTTTAATTTCTTCTAAATTATCCCCTAATCTTGATTAATTTAAATCCCTGAACTCATGTGTTTTTTGCACTTTGGTCTTTAGTTTTGAGATTCTTCAATTTGATCATTAATTAGCCTCTAATTATTTAATTTTTTAAGTAGTCTTGCAAAGTTTCAATTTATTTGTAATTTTTCAATCTTTGCCAATTGATTCAAATTGGACCTCTAAATTTGGTTTCTCTTCAATTGAATCAACAAAACCCTTTAGAAGTTTAATTAAGTTCTGGAACTTAATTAACTCTTCCATTTTATTTTTTCAATTGACTTTCAAACTTACTTTTCCTTCACTTAAATCATTAAATAAGTCAATTAAACTTGTTTGAAGTTTAATTAACCCTTTAAACTCAATTGATTCTCTAATTTTTGTCATGTTTGGATTTTAATCTTAATTTTCTTTTTGTTAAGTCCGTTTTTACCCTATCTTGTCAAAACATTCCAATCTAGCTCTTTTTCTAGTATGTTAGTCTGTTGCAGTTCAAAGACTTGTATAAAACAATATTTTTAGATTTTTAATAAAAATATGTAAGGTTTTTATAAAATAATTTTGGGGATCCAAAATTAGGTTATGACATTGGTGTGAAACTATTGATATGGTATGAATAATTAAAGTTTGATCCTTAAAGTTTTTACTTTTTTTGATCCCTATGTTTTAAGGGATTCACTTTCTAACCCTAAATTTATTTGTTTACATTAATGTTCCTAAAATTTGAGAGGAGAAAAGGAGTCGTTGAAAAAAAAACCAAAAAGAGAAGACAAACAACTACATTCTAGCTACCAAAACAACTGATCTTAGTGTAATGAGTTTATCTTAGAAAGGAAAGCTCAATAGATGTGATGTTTCTCTTTAAACATGACAAGAATAATAGATCAAAACTTGTAAAGTTTTTCTTTTATTATGTTGAATTTTGGTTTCGTAGAATGACTACAAGCTTTTTTTTCTAAGGTTTGAAATCAATTTATTAATGTTTCAACTATTTATTTTGGTATTTTTATATAAAACAAATAAAAATTGGGTTTTAGGTTTAAAAGCTAATCATAATGTTATTTATTATCTGACTAGGTAGGCAATTTGTTGTGTGCATTATAAAAAAATTAGGGCAAACAATGTCATTACTTGTTGGGTAAAAAAAAAAAGACCTAAACATGTAGATTTAACCTTCCAAATCTTTACACCTAGACATTTTTCTTATCTTTCCATTTGCTTAGATATTCTTTTTCTAATTCTTGAATTCCAATTATCCCATTATTTTAAAGAAAATTTTAACTTTTTTATGATGATATTATTGATTTTTTTATGAATAATTATGGTTTACATCCAGGTTAAAAAAATTAAAAATAAAAAAAATAATTTATATAATTCTCATTATACTATATTCAATGATTTATAATATTACAAGAATATTATAAGTCATTGAGAAAAATCAATTTGAAGGGAAAAAATGGGTTTGAAAATTAAATTTGGGATTTGCTAAGGTATTGAAAAAATAAAAATAATTGATTTACAACTTGTAATATAAATCACATCACAAGTGAAGAAAAGCAAAATCAATTAATCATGAAAGATTATATTTTATTTTATTTTGAGATTTTGTGTTATGAAGTAGGAGGGAAGAAATCAAGTAGATTTTAAAATTAATTTGAGATTGTGTTATAAGGAGCAAATTTTGATTGTTTATGTTATATTATATATTATGATTGATTTTTTTATTTAAATTTAAAAGATGAATTCACCTAGAATATAAATTATAATCTTTATAAAAAATAGAAGCATAGTGCAAAAATAATTAAATTTTAAGAGGATTATGGTTAATTTTTCCAAAGCATTACATGAAGAGGGATAAAAAACAATTTTGATAAAAATAATACATTTCCATCTATAATTTTATTTATTATATTTCCTATAAATATTTATATTTTTATTATTTAAAAAATACATAGACAAGTCAATTATGTTAGCATGTATTACCATTCATTCATGTCAGGTAACCAATATGATTGAGGTTTTATTTGTTTTATATAAAGTAGTTTTTTTAAAATTAATTTTTTAATTTTTAATATTTTTTAATGAAAAATATTTGATTTTATTTTTAAAAAAATACTTTCTTTTTTATTTAGGTAGAATATATTTTTTAAAAATTACAAATAAAAATAAAATGAAATAACCATTTAAAAGCAAAATTTGTTGAACTGATATCCAGGGGCTTTTCATCATTTTTTGTTTATTTTATAATTCCTAAGTAAATCTAGGAGAAATTTATTATTTATATTATTTAAAAAAAATAAATGACATGTGTGTTGCCTCTCATAAGTCCAACACCAGCTTCTACGTTCAAAATATTTTTTTGAGTTATGGTGTGGCACATGTCGATAATTAAGTTTTATCTTTTTTTAAAAAAAATTAAAAAAATCATGTTTTTTTATGTAATATTGTGTTTTTTTATTAATTATATCAAATTTATTTATTAATCTTTTCATTATTATATATTTTATTTTGATTTTTTATTTTATTTTTCAACTTTAACCCTTTAATTTGATTTTTATAACTTTTAATTTTATTTTTTTAATAATATTTATTTTTTAATCTTTTTTAATTAAAACTTTTATATTTATCTTATTTGATTCACATTATTTTAATTACTTTTTATTTTATTTAAAATAATTTTTTTAATTTCAACACCTCTTAACTTTTTTTATTTTTAAAATTTGAAGTTTTTTTTATATTATTTAAAATAATTTTAAAAATTAATTTTAAAAAAACTTTATCATCAACTTTTTTTTATCTATATTTTGATATTTATTTAATTTAAAATAATTTATTTTTTTTAATTTCAGCTCTTGTTTAATCTACATTCTCTTAACAATAATTAAAAAATTATTTATTTTTTTATCCAAATTAATGAACAATAATTACACTATAAAAAGTTAAAGAATAATTCCCTTTCAAGAAATCCTAATTTTCCATTAAAAAAACTAAACGTACCTGAAAAGAAATCAGCTTCCGTACAAAACGGAAACAAATTTCTATACGAACGGCTACCACCGGGCAATTAAGGAAGATAGCAATATGATAGAAGAAAAGGAGGCAGATTGATAAAAGCTTCTCATTTCTAACAGCAAAGGTCACTAACGACAAACACATGGACTCTGGGTATTTTCGCTTACCAAAACACCCATGCCAGACCTCTTAAGATTCTACACCATACACATAATAAACATGCAATTGCTGCTCTTTCTCCCCAATCAAACCTCCCCCCACCCCCCCGGCTTAATAAAACAGAACCAAAACAAACACCCAAAGCCCAAGCCCTAAAACATGCCCTCCAAATCCAATTCTCCTTGCCCCTGAAAACCATACCCGTACGTCGTCCACCACTGGCCCACACAACGAGCTCATATCATCACTCCTGGTATTGTAGTACACGCTATAAAATGCTATACGGGTCCTGTCGGCCTTGGCTGTGAAGTTGAGGTTTGCAACCTGGAAGGTGGAGTTGGAGTCGGGTGTGTAATGGATATTTTGGGCCTGATCACCGGCGAAGGCCATGACTGCAAGTGGCTGCTTGCATTTGTCCCCGGCGTGGCCCAAGGCAAACGACATCGTGTAAGGCTTGCTGGGTGTTGTTTCAACCATTTGTGAGATTATGCCTTCCTTGCCTGAGAGCAATTCAATGGCACGTTTGCCTTGTGGAACGGAGTAATGATAAGAGTCTACGTAGCGGACAGCCCTGTATGATTCGATAATCCAACCGGGCAACGACGACGTTTCCTCATCCAGTTTGGTTGGGAGCAGGACTCCGAGTGAAACGTTATTAAACATCCAGGGACCTTCCTCATAATCACCATTAATTACTGCATTGTCTGAGGAGGAGAACAAACAACAATCCCTTAATTATCATTCAAGGCATTAACATTATAATTGCCTAGGTTGACGTGCCTTGTAATAATCGCATGTAAATTCAATTTGACAAAAAGCAGGCGAACCCAAGCAAGAAAGAAAAAGGAGCAAGACCCCACACATTGGATGCTCATGATCTAAATCAAAACGTCAAAAAGCATAAGCTAAACGCTGCCCCCACGTACTACTATATAGAGGTAAGTGCATGAAAGGGTGGTTGTCTATGGAAGGAAATTCAAACGCGCAGGCAAAAGCAAGATTGTACCTTTGGGTCGCTCAGGAGTGAAAAGCTTTTTGATCGCAATATCATCGATAATAGGCCCACAAGTAGGGTCATCTTCCATGCCGGGATTCGAGAAAACCAGCCTCACTTTATCCTCTGGTGCCTCAAAGGCCAACGCGTATGGGTCCCACCCTTGCACATTATACAATGTCTGCAGGTCTATGGTCTGTGATGCAGGTGGCACTGACACGTTTAGGGATTCCAGTTGTGCGCACGTGCGAGCCGCGCTGAACGTGACCGAGTATATAGATCCCTTCTCGACCGTCAATTCCTGGCTGATATCCGCGTCATTCCCCAATCTTACTGCGTGTGCACCTCGCGGTACAATGAGGATCATCGCACCTTGTTTCTGTCCAGAGGATACCAGCTCTACGGTGCCGTTTGTTTTCCACCCAGGAATTTCGGTGGGCCCTTCAACCAAGGCCTCGTCTTTGGGGAAGCCGGTGATCGGTGGCGTTTCGAAATCACCGTTTGACACCAACCCTGAAATAATAACATAACATTACATATCGAAACAGCATCAAATAACCTCTAAGTTTTCTACGAAATTATTAATTAATCTTGTGCTTTTTACTTCTACTATAAGGTACGAATAGCAACAGCGACAAAGCATGGGGAGTATGATGTAAAAGCATTATCGGTCCACGAAATTATTGGTCTATTATATTTGTATTCAGATATAAATAAAATAAACAGTGGTAGGACAAGGGGCAGACACATTTCAATGTCTGGTTAAGCGTTTTACCATGGTCTACTAGATACAGTCAACTCTTGGCCCACGACACACAAAGACGTGACACATCACAGGGTCCAACAGTGAAGATGCCGCACCAACTGGCTCACCAAACAGCAAGCACAGGAGTTAGGAGGATATAATATCAGGAGGATATTTTTTTCCTTTGAGCAATAATGAAACAGCTCCTGCCAAGATATGCCCTAATCTCTGCCCTGAAATTCTTGAGAGAACGAAAAACATCCACATGCCTCTTTTTATTTTTTTTCTGGGTACTGATCTCTTGTTATTCGATAAATAATGCTCCGGATTGAAGCATTCAGACCCCGTGATATCATGTACGTAAAACCAGCGACGAAACAATGATTTTAGGAATATGGACGCTATATGATATTATTTGAATACATTTAAAAAAATATTTATCGAATAACAAGAGATTTTGAGGGTACACAGTGCATGTTTTATATGAAATAAGCTATAAAATTTCAAGGATAGAATAAAAAGGTCTCAGAATGAAAAACTTGTTAAAAGTCAGTCAAAACACTCCATTCTATCTCAAATAAATTGTGGTTACCATTAATCTTAATAGAAATGAAGTGGAGAAGAAGCAGCACAATGCATGATGGATAAATCTTATCTTATCTGGAGGAGCCTCAGAAATGAAAATCGGAAAACTCATGGCCGGATAAAACAAGGAGAAATTTATTTTCGTTTTTCGACCTTTTGTTTTTGGAATCTCAAGACGACGCCAAAGTAATGATGGGATGTGAACACTTATAACACCCTATTGAATCAGATGCCGCGTGCAGCTCATGGACCCTACTACACCGTTTTGGCCCATTGTTTTTCCACCCTTCCAGCTCCCCTGGACCCGCCTACTCTCGACTTCCTTAGGTTCCCATGTTTACCCCCTCCCACTTTTTTCAAAGTTAGTGACTTTACCGGCGCTGGAAAATCAAAAAGATTGTAAACAAAATAAAATAGTTAGAGCCCCAGCGTGCTCTAGGGAAAGAACCCTTGTCACTATGCTAACTTATGCCAGCATGAACTAATTTTTGGCGGCAGAATGTTCACTCTGGTAATTTTACCCATCCTACATGACGAGGAGAGAGCGGGCGGCATGTATATTAACAACAATAATATTACTATCTGGGAGCTTCCCATGTCTAGAAATTGGGTGATATTACCCCCATTACTATCTCAACTTAAAGTTTTTAGGTCTAAAGACGTAGGAGAAGACAATCACCGTATAGATCTTTGATAGGACAATTCCACCAACATTTGAAATAGCGATCCTCTCACAAGTTAATTGCAATATTGGTTGGAGAAAGAAAGGGAAAGAAAAAGGGTTAGTGCATCCATGTTGGATTATACCATGGGGGGGGGGGGAATGCCTAGTGACCAAAACAAATTCAAGACCTTAACATATATAACTACTTTTCAACGGTCTATTGACCTCTATTTAAAAAAAACACAATTGCAATTCATTTCCTTAAAAATTCTTCTGGTGTTGAAAATGAAGTTCAGAATCATTACTTTGCAAGATATGATCTATAAGTTTATTGGTCAATTTTCTGGTAATCTCTATTCCAATTATGTATATACAATTAGCTCTATGACTTCCTAGCATATCTCCAGAGTGCCAATGAGCCGGCAACCTTGCAACATCAAAACTATAAATGTTTATTTCTTCAAAATGTCATGAGACCTGTTTCCATGAATATTATAGTTTCAAATGACGGGGCTATTATCTGCGAGCTTTAACTTTGAGTTTTTGTTTTATTAGAACTTGAATACAGATTTCTCAAAATGTTTTTCGAAAATATATTAAAATAATTTTATTTTTTTTAAGATTTATTTCTAATATTAACACATGGAAAAAAATTAAAATTTTTAAAAGTACACCGCAAAGACAAAGATTTCTTAGAAAACCAACATGATGAAATTAGTCAAGATTATGAAAAGCATTCGAATTAACTAAGAAATAAAATTAAAAGGTGATTAAGCCAGAAGTTTCTTTCTTCCCCTGGAACAAAAAATCTCACAAGACCCTTGTAAACCTTTTCTGTAAATAATTTGGTTTAGCAACCGTAGCTCATCTACTCCATCATCTCGCATAAGAAAATGGTTTCAACAATCGTCCATGAAAATGTAGAAAAGCCCTAGGAAGGAACAAGGTAACTGCTAGAAACTACTTATTTGTATAGCATTGCACAAGCATGAACAAGAAAACTCCTAATCCTTCAAACATAAGGCGTAATTGCTGAAAATCCAAGCATTCCACAACTAGAATTATGTTTTAAGTCGACAAGACACCCATTGAATTACAGGTAAGGAGGCAAGTCTGACTGTAGAAGTATGTACGGTAAATGTAAATCAGATCTCAAAAATAGCAATAACCCGTAAGGAATATATACATATCTACCAAACAAGAAGCATCTACTAAACTAGTTATAATGGAGTAAGAAAAAAGGTATGCACTTGTTGTTTAGGTTTGAAAGAGAAAAGGAGAAGTAAGAAATGGAAAGGAAACAAGAAAGAAAACACGTACCATCTTCTCCAAGTATTGCAGAAGCAAAAAGAGCAAAGAAGAGCATAAACAAAGTGAACCATTTGCTCCTTGTTGAGCTTTGAAACATCTTCTTGGCTAAGTATTCTCTCTCCCAAACCCACTTTCAGTGTATATGAGAGTGTTTGCGCGTTTGCTCTGTTTTGCGGAAGGACAGAAGCAGAGAGGGTGTCTTTATATACATCCAGGATTCCAGCTTTATCGTCTTTGCTCTTTGCTCTCTCTCTCTCTCTATAATTTATTTTTATTTTTATTGCCTTTAGCTCGAGTATCGATTATTTGACAAAAAGGGCCCTTTCATACTCGAAGAATGAAAAAAATATGTTCAGAAAATTGTTAATTTTAACGACAGTCCGTGTTTTAAGAATCGTGGTCCGCCGTAAGACTGTACTTCAACAGTGTTTAATGCCTCGTGACTTTATTTATTGGTAAGTAAAATAAAAAGAAATTCGATGTCCGTTTCCTATTCGACCCCCCTTCCTCTTCGAGGATTAGCAATTCTTTTATTTGCTTTTTGTTTTTGGAAAAATATTAGGAAGAAATTGTTCAGATTAATAAATTCTTAGCAACCAATAAGTAAAGTATGTGTGATCTGTTTTTACAATTTATAGGTCTTGAACCGATACCTTTGAGAACTCATTAAATTATTTAGAATGCAACAATTTAATATAAATGATATTTTATTATAAAGCAATTAATATCGATTGAATGATTTAAAAATATTCATTACCGTAAAAACAACAGAAATTACTATTTCTAACCATATATAAATACTATATAGTATATTCCAATCCCAATTGAGATGAAACTCTTCAACGCGTAAAAAGTGAATTTGTAATGTGGAGAGGAGGTTTCTCAGGACACCAATCTTATCATTAAATCTGATCGAGGCACATATGCATTCCCTTATTCTAGGGGCACTGCTTTAATAAGTGGGTGCAAAATGCAAATTTATTGAAAACCATCCCTAAAAATTTAGTTGCAAATAGATATTAAATGCCATTACCTCAAAATATCCCACTCCCTTAAAAATTATTTATTTATTTATTATTTCTGTTGAGCCCTAGAATTTGACAGAGGATGATAACATAAAAACAATAAATAAATAAATAAATAAAACAAAAAAAAATAGAAGCGATGCTTATATTTCTAATCAATAGCACATGTTCCTCCCTGCGACTTCCTCATATCACAACAAATACATCAACCCATGCACTCGTTCAAACTTTACCGCGTACGCCTGTCATTTCCATGGTGCCTTACCTGCTCACTAAACTTGTAAAATGTTCAGTGAGCCGTAAAGATTAATCGTGGTACACGCAAGTTAGCCTGAACACCCCATGTAAATAAAAAAAAAATATCAACCCATGCTAATAATCCAAGATATGTCATGTGATCGTGACAAGGTAAGTATGTTTTTTTTTTAATATATTAAAATAATATTTTTAATATTTTTAATATTAAAATAATTAAAAAATAATATAAAAAAACAACTAAATTTTGATGCATCTTTATTTGAAGTGCACTTCTAAATAAGAATCAAAAATACAAAAAAGATTCTCGATTTTATGTTGTCTCCATGGGTGAATATATTGAACACCGGAGAAGTTGTTACATGTACGCTACTACTAACATACATGAAGGTGAGCAATATTTCGTTTCCAAACCTAATCCACAAAAATTGATTTTCTGGCTCGAGATAAGTTATTCACTTCTTGACATTCTTTATTTTTCTTATGTTTCTCTTGCTATTTTGATATAAAATTTTTTTAAAAAAAAAACTTTGATTTTTAGATCAAATTTTAATTTTATATATTTTGAATTCTTTTATATCTCTTTAATTAAAATGATTTTAAATTTGAAAGTTAAATTTAAATTTAATATTATAGTTCCAAACTTATAATATTGCATTAAAACTTTTATGATTTTTTAATATGCCAAAAGCAAAAAAAAACTTGCGGAGTAATCAAATAATCTAAAAGTAAAAAATAATCAAACATCTTAAGATGAAGGAATTTACATTTATTTGATGACTTTTTAATTGATTACAAAGGATACACTATAATTCCTTAACAGGAAAAAGAATATATATATATGTATTGGTATCTCTAGTTTTTTGGTGATGGAGACTACAAGTCTACTATTACAAGCCTATTAATTATCATTTACAAACTATGACAAGCCTATTAATTATCATTTACAAACTATGAGCTTACAAGCCATTTATCTATAAGTTATATGCAGATTGATTGTTGTCATAAAATTACAAGTCTTTTAATAAATAAGTCTTAAAGATTATGAGAACTTGATTCAATTGTGTGGTAACTATTGTTGATTTTTTAAATTGTTGTTGTTGTTGTTTTTTCCTTCAGCTTTTAGTTTACATGGATAACCTCGTGTTAACCTCCCCCTTTCTTTATTATTTCTCACCTTTAGGATACACAATTAAAATTGTTTATTTTTATTATCTTATATGTTTAAATTTTAACCTCAATTTTCCTTTTGTTAAGTTTTTTTTTTCTATCTTATCAAAACATTCTAATCTAGGATTTTTTTTTCTAGTATTTTAGTCTGTTGCAATTCAAATACTTATATAAAATAATATTTTTAGATTTTTAATAAAAATATGTATGTTTTTATAAAATAATTTTAGGGATTCAAAATTAGGTTATGACATTAGATGTGAAACTATTCATAGGACATGGATAATTAAAGTTTGATCCTTAAAGTTTTTACTTTTTTTAATCCCTATGTTTTAAGAGATTCACATTCTAACTCTAAATTTATTTTATTACATCATTCCTTTTTTTCCCTCCAAGTAGCCCTAACATGAAATACATGGTGATCATCTTCCACTTCCATTTAGGAATTAACAAGGGTTGTAATGGCCTTATTGGCTTTTGATACTCCATTTTAACTTGTTGGAAAGTTCCACACTTCACCATATAATTAACTATTTCCTTTTATATTTTGGTCCCTTAATAGTATTGCTTTTTATTCTAGTACATTTTTGTACTACCGAGATATATTGTGAATTTAGACTTAGGTACCCCTTACAAGATCTTCTGGTTAATAATTTTATTGCTAGCCATATACATATGTCAACCTAATATTAACACTCCATCATTTACAATAAAAAATGGGGTTTCAATTTTGGTATTTACTTTATTTCTCATCTTTGACACTATCTTTCTTGTGCTTGTAACATTTGTTCTTGATATATTAGTTATATGACACGATTAAAAGATTAATATTTTCTTTCAAGTGTAGGAGTATCAAAGTAATACATAACTTAGGAAGACCGGGATCGAACTACAGGGAGGTTAATTGTATAAATTATAGATAATAATAACACAACAACAAGAACAAGAACAACAATAACAATACTAGTAGTAGTAGTAATAAAAAAAAATTGATGAGAACTTTGATATGAAAGATTAATGTGATGATTAAACAATTATAACAACAAATCTCAAGGTTAGAGGATCTACTAATGGTATGTCAAACAAGTATAATATAAACTCTTATTATTCAATTAGAAACAAGGAGGTTCTAATCAGATTATAAATTGTTAACATGATTACATTAGTTATCTTATTCGATTAATGCTAATACTTGTAAATCTCGTTAGGCATTCATGATTATAACTTATATTAACAACAAATCAAGTTCCTTTCATAGCTCAGGTGTCGGTTATACCATACAGTATGGGCTATAAAAGTGCCAAGCATTTGTTGTACCAAGTGTTACACAATATAGATCTAGATTAGTCATTTAACAAGCAAAGTATTAAAAAGTGAACAAGATAACATATATAAAACATATTAGTATCAAAGATTAAAATCCATGTTGAGTTTACACTATACTTATTCTTACACCATTAGTGTAACCTTTTCACCTTGACTTGATAAACTTAATTAAACATAATGAAAGAAATAAAATAAATAAACAAAATAAGAACATAGATAAGATGAAAGTTAACTAAGTAAAGGAAATGAAATGAAAGGCATAAACAAGATATTAATGAAAATAAAACTTAAACATTACAAAAATACAAAGGGAGAAAGCAAAAACATGATTTTGATCTAGAAACCAAGATGCATAAATGCATGACAAATGCCTCCTTTTATAGGCCATAATTGAAAACTATTGATTTGATGACTAATTAATGAGTGGGTGACCAACTCTTGACTTGGTGACAATCCTTATCTTATATTTTTTTTACCGAAAACATCATTGATAACGTAAGAATTAGAACTACTTGAAAACAAGAAAGTTGTAGAAAATTATCTCAGATTTCTAAAAAAAAAAATGGAGGTCATTTGGACACTTAAAACTTTAGATATGGGCTAAACACTAAACAATATTCGGGCTGTAGGGCAGATTCGGACTTCTTCATTGTTGCAATAATTCGGACTTGAAAATGGTCTTATTAGATCTTGGGCTTCATAAAAAAGTTGCAGGCCTATGTCTTACCTTTCCATCCATATAAAATAGATCTAAATCCGAGATCTACAACTCCAGAAATAGCCCAATTACCAAATAGTATTTTGGTATGGACTGCACTTGCATCTTTTTTATAAGTTTGGTCATCTCTTTGTCCTTTCAATTTCAGTTCTTAAACTCATCAATCAATCCTTTTATTTATATGATAGGCCTACATTTAAAATGAACATTTACCACAAATTAAAGGTATCTTATATTATTAGATATGCTATTATAAAACATGATTTAGTTAAAGAGTTATTGATACTTCAAGTGCAAAACAAAGATATAAAGCCTTGATAAAAAAGCACTTTTAATTACTAATCACACCCCCAGCTAGCTTATTACTAGTCCCTAGTAATCAAAGCGTTAAAATAGAAAAATTATTTGTAAATTCTATAAAGTAAGGTATTTATCATTCAACTTTCATTAATCTATCTAAATAAACAGATTCTCATTAAATTCATATATCTGATCAATACCTCTTAAACAAGATATTAATAAACCTTTTTTTTATACTTAATAAATCAACACATAGTTATGGGGCTTTTCTTGGAATAAAACAAAATTCTAGTTCTAATGTTTAAGGTTAACTTCCTTGAATTGAGATTTTGTTTTCTTGTTTTTTTTTCAAATATATATATAATTAGTACTTAAAATTACATTTTTATTAAGGTTTTATATCATTATTTTGCATTTGAAATATCAATAACTCCTTAACTAAAACATGTTTTATAATAATATATCTTATAATATAAAATATCTTTAATTTATGGTAAATATTTATTTTAAATACAAGCCTATCATATAAATGAAAGGATTAATTGATTAATTTAAGAACTGAAATTGAAAGGATAAAGAGATGGTCAAACTTAGAAAAGAGATGCTAGTATAGTCCAAACCGGAATACTGTTTGATAATTAAGTCATATATGAAGCTATAGATCTCGAAATTAGGTCTACTTTATATGGATGAATATGTAAAACATAGGTCTACAACTTTTATATGGAGCCCAAGATTTAAAAAGGTCATTTTCAAGTTCAAATTGTAACAACAACAAAGAAGTCTGAATCTGTCCTCCAGCTCAAACACTATTTAGTGTTAGGCCCATATCTGAAGTTCTAGAAGTCCAAATAATCTTAATTATTTATCCTAGAAAGCTGAGACAATTTCCTGAAACTTTATGTTTCAAGTGGTTCTAATTTTAACGTTATCAATGACGTTTTGGACAGACAAGAGGAGATAAGGATTGTCACTCATCAATTAGTCATCAACACCCACTTATCAATTAGTCATCAACACCCACTCATCAATTAGTCATCAAATCAATAGTTTCTAATTTTGGCCTATAAAAAAAGACATTTACCATGTATTTAGGTGTCTTGGTTTCCATATCAAGATCATGCTCTTGCTTTCTCTCTTTGTATTTTTATAATGCTTAAGTTTTGCTTTTATTAATATCAAGTTTATGTCTTTCAATTCCTTTCCTTTACTTAGTTAACTTTTATTTATTTTTCTTTCTTTTATTATGTCTAGCTAAGTTTATTATGTCAAGGTGAAAAGGTTACACTAATGATGTAAGAATAAGTATAATGTAAACTCAATATGGACTTTAATGTTTGATACTAACATGTTTTATATTTGTTATCTTGTTCACTATTTAATACGTTGCTTGTTAAATGACTAATCTAGATTTATATTATATAACACTTGGTACATCAAATGCTTGGCACTTTCATAGCCCATGCTATATGGGATAAGCGACACCTAAGCTATAAAAGGAACTTGATTTGTTATTAATAGTTATAAGTATGGATGCCTAACAATATTTACAAGTATTAGCATTATTCAAATAAGATAACTAATGTAATCATGTTAACAATTTATAATCTGAATGGAACCTCCTTTATGTGTGGTTTCTATTTGAGTAATAAGAGTTTATACTATACTTGTTTAACATACCATTAGTGGATCCTCTAACATTGACATATATTGTTATCATTATTTAATCCTTACATTAATCTTTCATCTCAAAGTTCTCATCAACTTCTTTTTCTTCTTCTTCTTTATTATTGTTATTATTATTATTATTATTATTATTGTTACTACTATTACTATTACTATTACTATTACTATTATTGCTGTTATTATTATTATTATTATTGTTATTGTTACTATTGTTGTTCTTATTCTTGTTGTTGTATCATATTGTTGTTGTATCATTGTTATCTATAATTTATACAATTACTTCGACACTCCTGCACTTAGGAGAAGACATCGATCATTTGATTGTGTCAATATACATGTAACTTAAAACACAATGCATCTTTAACCCATGTAATGAGCTTTCATTTAATGATTCTTAGACCAGTTAATCTTAGGGAATTAGGTGTGGAGACACCTTTATGAGCTTAGTAACTCGGGTTGCAGATACTAATACGCAGATAGTGCAATGTTTAATTCCTTTAAGCTTTTCTCCTCAACTTATGTAACAATCATTGGGCTAATAACTCTCAAGTCAGTTGTCTTTAAGGTATTATGTGTTAAAACACCCCTTTAAACTTAATTGCTTAGGTTAGAGAGGCTATAAAACCAAACTTACCTATATTTTTATTATTATCATTTTATTTTTTTTGCTCTTTTTTTTTTCTTTCAAATTATATACTATTCATTTCCTTTAGTTGTTTGATTAGTACTTAAAAGTGCATTTTTATCATGGTTTTATATCATCATTTTACTCTTGAAGTATTAATAACTCCTTAACTAAAACATGTTTTATAATAATACATCTAATAATATAAGATACCTTTAATTTGTGGTAAATGTTCATTTTAAATGCAGGCTTATCACATAAATGAAAGGATTGATTGATGACTTTAAGAACTTAAATTGCAAGGGCAAAGAGATGACCAAAAATAGAAAAGAGATGTCGGTGCAATCCAAACCGGAATACTGTTCGGTAATTGGGTCATATCTGGAGCTATAGATCTCAGATTTAGGTCTACTTTATATGGATGGAAAGATAAGACATAGGCCTACAAATTTCATATGCAACCTAAAATCTAAAAAGGTCATTTTTAAGTCCAAATTGTAGCAACAACAAAGAAGCCCAAATCTGTCCTCCAACCCGATCACTATTTAGTACTTTAGCTATATTTGGAGTTCTAGAAATCCAAATGAGCTGAATGTTTTACACAAGAAAGCTGAGACAATTGCCTACAACGTTCATGTTTTTAACTAGTTTCAATTTTGACTTTATCAATGATATTTTGGGCAAACAAGAGAAGATAAAGATTGTCACCAAGTCAAGAGTTGGCTACCCATTCATCAAATCAATAGTTCCCAATTTTGGCCTATAAAAGGAGGTATTTGCCATGCATTTAAGCATCTTGGTTTTCAGATCAAGATCATACTCTTGCTTTCTCTTTTTGTATTTTTTGTAATGTTTATGCTTTATTTTCATTAATATCAAGTTTATGCCTTTCAATTCCTTTCCTTTACTTTATTAACTCTTATCTTATTTATGTTCTTATTTTGTGTATTTATTTTTCTTTCTTTCATTATGTCTAGCTAAGTTTATTATGTCAAGGTGAAAAGGTTACACTAATGGTGTAAGAATAAATATAATGTAAACTCAATATGGATTTTAATGTTTGATACTAACATGTTTTGTATTTGTTATCTTGTTCACTCTTTAATACTTTGCTTGTTAAATGACTAATCTTGATTTATGTTGTACAACACTTGGTACAACAAATGTTTGACACTTTTATAGCCCACACTGTATGGTATAACCTACACCTGAGTTATGAAAGGAACTTGATTTGTTGTTAATATAAGTTATAATCATGAATGCTTGACGAGATTTACAAGTACTAGCATTAATGGAATAAGATGACTAATGTAATCATGTTAACAATCTATAATCCAATTGGAACCTCCTTTGTGTGTGGTTTTCAATTGAACAATAAGACTTTATACTATACTTGTTTGAGATACCATTAGTGGATCCTCTAACCTTAACATTGTTTGTTATCATTGTTTAACTCCAGGTCTACTTTACAAGTATTAGCATTAATCGAATACGGTGACTAATGTAATCATGTTAACAATATATAATCTGATTGGAACGTCCTTTGTGTATGGTTTCCAATTGAATAATAAGAGTTTATACTATACTTGTTTGACATACCATTAGTGGATCCTCTAACCTTGACATTGTTTCTTATCATTATTTAATCCTTAGGTTAATTTTCATCTCAAAGTTCTCATCAACTTTTCTTCTCTTTTTTTTTATTACTACTACTACTACTACTACTACTAGTATTATTATTAGTATTATTATTGCTACTGCTATTGTTATTGTGTTATTGTTACTATTGTTGTTATTTATAATTTGTACAATTAACCTCCCTGTGGTTTGACCTTTGTCTTGCCTGATTATTTATTACTTCGTCACTCCTGCACTTGGGAGAAGACAACAACCTTTTCATTGTGTCAAGCTTTTGACGCAATTGTCGGGGAGGTAAGTTTTGTATAAATTATAATTTTTAGTTTATTCTCTTTTCACTTTTCTTCTTCTTTTGTTTTTTTTCCTTTTATTCTATTTCTACACGTGCATGAGAGTGTGGTCACGTACATCAAGTGGTAGACTTTGTAGGGTATCCTCATCATTTTCAGAAAATATGACTTTGTAGGGTTAACACCTAAAGATAGGCAAATGATTGAATTAATGTGCAATGAAACTTTTGAAGATAAAAACCCTGATGAAGCAATGGAGTACTTAGACTTGTTAGCTGAAAATGCTCAAAATTAGGACACCGTAGGTACTTATGAGGCACCGAGTAAAACTCAACCTCATACATCTAGTGGAGGTATGTACAACCTTAGGGAAGATCATGACCTTCAAGCCAAGTTTGCATATTTAGCTAGGAAAGTCGAGGCATTAGAATTGAAAAAGAGTGGTCAATTAAAATTTGTTGAAAACATTGCATGTCAAATATGTGAAACAAATGACACTCAACTAGTAACTGTCCAACCTTGTCTTCTTTTAAGGAATGTCTCCATGAACAAGCCCATGCTTTAAATAATTTCCAAAAGGCCAACCATAACCCATACTCATAAACATACAACCCTAGTTGGAGAAATCACCTAAATTTCAGTTGGAAGAGTGAGAACAACAATGCACAAACTTCACAACCACTGTTTTAAGCACACTATAATTTCCAAAATTCTCATGGATATGCACCTCCTTATGCTTCTCTTCCTAGAAGAAATCTTAAGGAAACATTGCGTGTATTCATTGAAAAGCAAGAGACAATCAATACTCAACTTGCTTAAAACATGATAGATTTTAAAGATACTCTTGCAAAATTAACATCTGCTCTCAGTTTCCAAGAGAAAGGTAAGTTTCCTTCTCAACCACAATAAAATTCCAAGGCGCAATACAATGCAAATGCAAATAGTTCCGGAAGCCAACACATGGATCAAGTCAAGTCAGTCACTACTCTATGCAGTGATAAGGTTATTGAAAAACCCTCTCTTGAACCTTATGAGAAAGATGATGAGTCAATCTCTAAGGGTAAGAAAGGGGTTGAATATGAAAATTACAAAGACAAGATTGATTCTTTGCCAGCACTTTCATTTCCTCAAGCCATGACCAAACAATGAAAAGTCAATCACACCCCTCAACTCTGAAATTTTTGAAACTTTCAAACAGGTAAGAATCAATATACTTTTGCTGGATGCTATTAAACAGGTTCCTTCTTATGCTAAATTTTAAAAAGATCTATACACTGTGAAGAGGGAATTGAATGTGAAAAAGAAAGCCTTTTTAGCCGAACAAGTAAGTGTCATTCTTCAGAACAATAATGCTTTGAAATATAAAGACCCTGGTTGTCCTATAATTTCTTGCTTTATTGGAGAGCATAAAATTGAAAGATCCTTACTTGATCTTGGTGCTAGTGTGAATTTACTTCCATATTCAGTTTTTCAGAGTCTCAATCTAGATGAGTTAAAACCAACTTCTATATCTCTTTTACTTACCGATAGATCTGTAAAAGTGCCTAGAGGAATAATTGAAGATGTGTTAGTACAAGTCGATAAATTCATTTATCCTATGGATTTTGTTGTCTTGGACACACAACCTGTTGAAATATGTAATTCATTTCCTGTTATTTTAGGACGTCTATTTCTTACAACTTCTAACGCATTGATTAATTGTAGGAATGGACTGATGAAGCTATCTTTTGAAAACATGATATTGAAAATGAAAATTTTCAACTTTTGCAAGCAACCTAGAGATGATAATGATTTACAGGAAGTGGACTTTACTGAAAAATTAATTCATGATCAATTTCCAACCACTTCCAGTGAAATTGAGAGTGATGAATCTGATGATTTGTAAATGATTTATTTTTAGGAAGAATCAAAGACAAGTAATTGGAGGCCACAAATTGAGGAATTGCCACCACAATCAATGAAATCCATACCTTCAAGTGTTCAACCACCTAAACCTGATTTGAAGCCATTGCCATCCAATCTCAAATACTCATTTTTGGGAGAAAATGAAACTTTTCCGGTGTGAAGAGAAGAATCTTTTGCTGAATTGGGCAAAATGTCACTTTATGGACAATTGCCAACTCATTATAGTACCCAAGATAAAAGAAAGTTATTGAACAAAGTGAAAAACTTTTATTGGGATGACCCTTATTTATTCAAATATTGTCTCCATCAAATATTTTGAAGATGCATTCCTAACATGAGAATGCAATTACAAAAATTTACCGTGCTAGATGTGCAAGATTAAGATTGTTAATGAATTATGGAATTCCTGAAGATATTTGCTAGTTGATTGAAGTAAAGGTCCGATTATCAGGTGAGTCCTCTAACTCCTTCATTTCACACATGCCTAGAATAGATAAAAGCACTTTTGCAAAGAAATGTCATGCAAAATGACTGAAAGTCTGTCATCAATGTACTAGATGGACTTGTAATGCACAATGTCGTTATTTAGGAATGATATTTATAAACCATGAAGATAAAATACAATTCATTAAGGATGGCCTGAGTAAGGAGTCTTTAGATAACCTTCTATTAACTCTTGAGATGCATCCTAGTGGAGATGTGCATCCTGCAATTCATGATTTATGGCCATTATTTCATAAAGAACATGATCGACTTAGTTTTGGGAATCTGACTAAAAAAGACCCTGTTTGCAAGTTTTTAAGAAAACTAGATGGGAAGCCTATCCCCACCCATAAAGTGCGTTTAAGCCGTTCTTGGATGTAAAACTAAGGGAATATGTGTGCCACAATCACAACTATCTGTACATACACATGCTTTTTTAAAAGTAAATAAATAAATAATTAGAGAGAGAGAGAGAGAGTGTGTGAGACTCTAGCTGGCCTACATATAGGTAGTATGATTGCCTTTCTAATTTCTTATCTATAAAATCCTCTCTTCCTTCTTTTCATTTCTACTCAACCTATACATTCAACAAATACCGAAGTGTGTAGAAATGGCAAGTTCCTTAGGTCATCATATAAGAAATAGTTGTGTTTTTGGTGAATCTAGTCCTGGGAAAGAAAAGGAGTTTTTAGAGTCAACAAATCATCTTGGTCAAGTGCTAGGTGAGAGAAGATTCATTTAGTGTATGGGGGAGGCAGTCTTGGGTTAATGGAAGGTGTGTCAATAGCTGTATTTTTAAGAGGTAGTCAAGTTTTGGGGGTCATCTCCGAAGCTTTAGCACAAGGGGACATCATTGGAAAAACAATTAGAGAGGAACTTCAAGTCTCTACAATGTCAGCTCGAATGAATGCAATTTTTAACCATATTGATGCCTTCATTGCTTACCAGGTGGTCTAGGCATATTAGAAGAGATCTTTCATATTTCCTCTTGGGCCCAACTGCACATTCACCATAAACCCATAGGTTTGTTAAATGTTAATGGTTATTATGATAAGTTGTTGTCTTTTCTTGATCATGTTGTGAAACAGGAATTTCTAACATCTTCTGCATGACAAATCATAATCTCTACTACTACTGCTGAACAATTGATTGACCAACTACAATCTTTCATTCCTGTAATTGATCATTCCATGAGTCGTATAAATTAGTCAACTAAGAAAAGCCATAAAAAGTTTAGATTGGATTTGAGCCTTCATTTCTGAATGTTTATGTCTTTTGGTTTTATTATTGTGTTTTGTTGTTTCTTATATTTGTTTTAGTGTGTTTCAGGTTTGTCAGTGTTGTTATTTCAGGTGATATCTTCTATACTCTATCTTTCTACCTTTAAACATTGAGGACAATGTCTTATTTTAGTTGGGGGGAGAGGGTAGTAGCTAAAAAAAAACTGTGTTTTCTATTTCATAAAGCATCTGCAAAATTGTTGTTACTATGATGGCAGAGTAAGGAGAATTTTTATGACTCTTGAGACTCATCTTAGTAATCATTCGTAACAAGGTTTATCATAATACTTCTTGAAATATTCAGATTTACAAACTCTTGCATTGTTATCACTTAATTCTCCTCATATACTTATTTAACATGTATTCTTAAATCTTAATTTACACACACACACTTTAATATATGATTGTGGGTTGCATATTGAATTATTACATTATTTATGTTCTTTAGTTAAAGGTAACAACTAAGGGAAAGGGATAGTATATAATTAAAAAAAAAAGAAAAAAAATAAAAATAATAAAAATGTAGATAAGTTTGGTTTCGTAGCCTCCCTAACCTAAGCAATTAAGCCCGAAGGGGTGTTTTAACACCTAATACCCTAAAGTCAACTAACCTGGGAGCTATTGGCCCAGCGCTTGTTACATGGGTTGAGGAGAAAAGCTTAAGTGAATCAAACATTGAATTATCTACATATCAGTATCTGCGACCCAAGTTACTAAGCTCATAGGGGTGTCTTAACACCTAATGCCCTACGACCAACTAATCTAGGAGACATTAGCTGAAAGCTCATTACATGGGTTAAAGATGCATGGTGTTTTAAATTATATGTATATATATTAAAAAAAAGAAAAAAAAAATCTCAATCCAAGGAACTTAACTTTAAACATTAGAATATAAATTTTGTTTTCTTCCAAGAAAAGCCCCTTAATTATGTGTTGATACATTGAGCACAAAAGAAAGGTTTATGAATATCTTGCTAAGAGGTATTGAGCAGGTATATAAATTTAACGAGAGTTTGTTTATCTGGATAGATTAATGGAAGTTAAATGATGACTACCTTGCTTTGTGGAATGTGCAAATTGTTTTTCTATTTTAACGCTTTGATTACTAGGGACTAGTAATAAGCTAGTTGTTGGGGGGTATGATTGATACTTAAAAATGTATTTTTATCAAGGTTTTTTATATCATCATTTTGCACTTGAAGTATCAATAACTCCTTAACTAAAGCATGTTTTTTAATAATATATCTAATAATATAAGATACCTTTAATTTGTGGTAAATGTTCATTTTAAATGTAGGCCTATCACATAAATGAAAGGATTGATTGATGAATTTAAGAACTGAAATTGAAAGGATAAAGAGATGACCAAACTTAGAAAAGAGATGTCGGTGCAATCCAAACCGGAACACTGTTTGGTAATTGGGTTATATCTGAAGATATAGATCTCAGATTTACATCTACTTTATATGGATGGAAAGGTAAGACATAGACCTACAACTTTCATTAGAGCCTAAGATCTAAAAAGGCCATTTTCAAGTCCAAATTATTGCAACAATAAAGAAGCCTGAATCTATCCTCCAGCTCAAGCACTATTCAGTATTTTGGCCATATCTAGAGTTCTAGAAGTCAAAATGAGCTGAATTGTTTACACAAGAAAGATGAGATAATTTCCTACAAGTTTTATGTTTTCAAGTTGCTCCAATTTTGACGTTATCAATGACGTTTTTGGTAGACAAGAGAAGATAAGGATTGTCACCAAGTCAAGAGTTGGCCACCTACTCATCAATTATTCATCAAATCAATAGTTCCAATTTTGGCCTATAAAAGGAGGCATTTGCCATACATTTAGGCATCTTGGTGTCCAGATCAAGATCATGCTCTTGTTTTCTCTCTTTGTATTTTTTGTATTGCTTATGCTTTGCTTTCATTAATATCAAGCTTATGTCTTTCATTTCCTTTTCTTTGCTTTGTTAACTCTTGTCTTATTTATGTTCTTATTTTGTTAATCTATTTTTCTTTCTTTCATTATGTCTGGCGAAGTTTTTTATGTCAAGCTGAAAAGGTTACACTAATGGTGTAAGAATAAGTATAGTATAAACTTAATATGGACTTTAATGTTTGATACTAACATGTTTTATATTTGTTATCTTGTTCACTTTTTAATACTTTGCTTGTTAAATGACTAATCTTGATTTATGTTGTATAACAATTGGTACAACAAATGCTTGGCACTTTCATAGCCCATACTGTATGGTATAACCGACACCTGAGCTATGAAAGGAACTTAATTTGTTGTTAACATAAGTTAAAACCATGAATGCTTGATAAAATTTACAAGTATTAGCATTAATCGAATAAGATGACTAATGTAATCATATTAACAATATATAATCTGATTGGAACCTTCTTTGTGTGTGGTTTCCAATTGAATAATAGGAATTTATGTTATACTTGTTTGACATACCATTAGTGGATCCTCTAACCTTGACATTGTTTGTTATCATTGTTTAATCCTTATGTTAATTTTTCATCTCAAAGTTCTCATCAACTTTTCTTCTTCTTCTTCTTTTTTTTTTATTACCACCACCACCACCACTACTACTAGTATTATTATTAGTATTATTATTGTTAGTATTATTATTATTGTTGTTATTGTTACTATTATTGTTGTTTATAATTTGTACAATTAACCTCCCTGTGGTTCGACCCTTGTCTTGCCGGGTTATTTGTTACTTCGACACTCTTGCACTTGGGAGAAGACAACAATCTTTTCGTACTGTCACTAAGGTTGTACATACCTCCACTAGATATATGAGGTTGAGTTTTACTCGGTGCCTCATAAGTACCAATGGTTTCCTAATTTTGATCATTTTTAGCGAACAAGTCTAAATACTCCATTGCTTCATCAAGGTCTTTATCTTCAAAAGTTCCATTGAACATCAATTCAACTATTTGCCTATCTCTAGATGTTAAGCCTTTATAAAAATGTGAAACCAATCTCCATGTTTCAAAACCATAATGAGGGCAAGTACTAAGCAAGTCTCGATACCTATCCCAACATTGATAAAATGTTTCTCCTAATTTCTAAGTGAAAGTGGTGATTTGTCTTTTAAAAGAGTTTGTTCTATGAGAAGGGAAAAACTTCTTTAAAAAGTGTTGTTGCATTTCATCCCAAGCACAAATGGATCTAGGTCTCAAATTTTATAGTCATGTTTTAGCTTTATCTTTTAATAAAAAAAAAAGCTTTAATCTGATGGTGTTCATGCTACAATTTGAGTTATTATACGTGTTGTAGACCTCCTCAAATTCTCTTAAATGCAAGTATGGATTTTCTAAATCTAAGCCATGAAAAGATTGTAAAAGTTGAATAATGTTTGGCTAAAAATTAAAATAAGATGCATTAGGAGAAAAAACCATGCATGATGGTTCATTTGTTCTTATGGAATTCATGAGGTCTTTAAGTGTTTTAACAGGGTTATTCTCATTATTCTCATTATGAAGTGATTGATAATCTTCTTTAGCCATATTTTCTAAAAATAACGAGGATACCTTACGAAGTCTACCACTTAATATACGTGACTACACTCTTATAAACATGTAGGGATAAAATAGAAGGAAAAAGAAAACAAGAAAAGAAGAAACAAGAGAAAAGAAACAAAGTTATATAAAAGAAAAGTGAAAAGAGAAAATAAAATAAATACTATAACTTGTACAAGAACTTACTTTCCCAACAACAGTGCCAAAAACTTGACATAACTAAAAGATTGATGTCTTCTCCCAAGTGCGAGTGTCAAAGTACTAAATAACTCGGCAAGACTAGGGTCAAACTACATGGAGGTTAATTATATAAATTATAGATAACAACAACAACAACAATAACAACAGTAATAGTAATAGTAGTAGTAGTAGTAAAGAAGTTGATGAAAACTTTGAGATGAGATATTCACGTAAGGATTAAACAATGATAACAACAAATGTCGAGGTTAAAGGATCCATTAATGGTATGTCAAACAAGTATAGTATAAACTTGTATTATTCAATTGGAAACCACACATAAAGAAGGTTTTAATCATATTATAAAGTGTTAACATGATTACATTAGTTATCTTATTTGATTGATGCTAATACTTGTAAATCTTGTCAGACATTCATGCTTATAACTTATATTAACAATAAATCAAGTTTCTTTCATAGCTCAGGTGTGGTTAAACCATACAGTATAGGCTATGAAAGTATCAATTATTTATTGTACTAAGTGTTATACAATATAAATCTAGATTAGCCATTTAACAAGCAAAGTATTAAAGAGTAAACAAGATAACAAATATAAAACATATTAGTATCAAACATTAAAGTCCATGTAAAGTTTATACTATACTTATTCTTACACCATTACTGTAACCTTTTCACCTTAACACAATAAACTTAACTAAATATAATGAAAGAAAAAAAAAACAAAATAAGAACATAAATAAGATAAAAGTTAACTAAGGAAAGGAAATGAAAGGTATAAACAATATATTCATGAAAATAAAACTTAAGCATTACAAAAATATAAAGAGAGAAAGCAAAAGCATGATCTTGATTCGGAGACCAAGATGCATAAATGCATAGCAAATGCCTCCTTTTATAGGCCAAAATTAGGAGCTATTGATTTGATGACTAATTGATGAGTAGGTGACCAACTCTTGACTTGGTGACAATCCTTATCTTGTCTTGTCTACCCAAAACATCATTGATAATGTGAGAATTGGAACCAATTGAAATATGAAAGTTATAGGAAATTATCTCAACTTTCCAGGAAAAAAAATGCAGTCATTTGGACTTCTAGAATTCTAGATATGGGCTAAACACTAAACAATGTTAGGGTTGTGGGACCGATTCGTACTTTTTTGTTGTTGTTATAATTTGGACTTGAAAATGACCTTTTTAAATCTTGGGCTCTATATGAAAATTGTAGGCCTATTCTTATCTTTCCATCCATATAAAGTAAACCTAAATCCAAGATTTACAGCTTTAGTTATGACCCAATTACTAAGCAATGTTCCAATTTGGACTGTACCGACATCTCTTTTCTAAGTTTGGTCATCTCTTTGTCCTTTTAACCAATTACTCATTTTATTTATGTGATAGACCTGCATTTAAAATAAACATTTACCATAAATTAAAGGTATCTTATATTATTAGATATGTTATTATAAAACATACTTTAGTTAAGGAGTTATTGATACTTTAAGTGCAAAATGATGATATAAAATCATGATAAAAATGCACTTTTAAATACTAACCAGTTAGAAAATGGATAAAGGCAATTCGAAGTCGAAACAATGATTACAAAACAATAATAAAGTTTTTGAAAAAAAATATTTTGAGTCAATTTGGAATTCCTCGAGCCATGATAAGTGATGATGGGACATATTTTTGCAATAAGTCACTGGAGTATTCAATGAAAAAATATGGAATCACACACAAAATTACCACCCCTTATCACCCTTAGAAAAGTGAATAAATAGAGCTTGGTAATAAGGAGATCAAACAGATCTTGGAGAAAACAGTGAACCATAATAGGAAAAACTGGTCTTTAAGACTTAATGATGCACCGTGAGCTTATCAAATTGCTTATAAAACATCATTATGTTTGTCACCTTATAGACTAGTTTATGAAAAATTTTGTCACTTGCATGTGGAATTTAAACACAAAGCTTATTGGACTATTAAAACTTTTAATTCAAACCTTGATAATACTAGTCAACTGTGAAAATTACAAATAAATGAGCTTGAGAAAATAAGAAATGATACATATGAAAATTCAAAAATTCATAAAGCAAGAATAAAAGAGTTTTATGACAAGAACATACTAAGAAAAACATTCAATGTTAGTTAAAAAATCTTACTTTATAGTTCTTGACTCTATTTATTTCTTGAAAAACTAAGATCAAAATGAAGTGGTCCTTTTATTATGAAACATTTGTATCTATATAAGGCCTGTGATATCGAGAATCCAAAGAATGACAATGTTTTCAAGGTAAATGACATCATTTGAAAGTTTATTTTGATAAATTTTCAATTGAAAATGACTCTATTGAATTGAGTGATCTTGTATATAAAGATTGATTTTTCTTTTTCTCACATTGTTTTGTGTTTTGTTTTGGTGTAGCTTTTGTTTTGTAGTCTCTCTCACCTTTGTCAAATGGCAAATAACGGTATTCCATGATTTAAGTCGATTATTTCAGTTTCCTATAATAATTGATATCTGTGTATATATTTGTGCAATTCTTTGCTTTTTCTCACTTCTTTAAATCTCTTCTCCAATTCTCATTTGAAAATGAACAACACTCTTGAAAAATTAAAAAAGTATTTTCCCGCTCTACTTTAGAATGCGGTCGCAAAAATTTATCGTGCTGGTGTGTAAGATTGAGGTTGTCAATGAATTATGTAATTCCTAAAGATATTCGTTAGCTAATTAAAGCAAAGGTCCAATTATCAAGCGAGTCCTATAATTCTTTCATTTCATACATGCTTGGAAGCTCTTTTGCAAGGAAATGTCTTGCAAAACGACTGAAAATCTATCACAAATGTTCCAAATAGACTTGTAATGCAACATGTTATTATTTAGGAATGATATCTATGAATCACGAAGATAAAATACAATTCATTAAGGATGACTGAGTAAGGGGTCTTTAGATAATCTTTTATTAACTCTTTATATATATCCTAGTAGAGACGTGCACTGTGCAGTTCATGATTCATGATCACAATTTTATAAAAAACATGTTTGACATAGTCTTGAGAATCTAACTATAAAAGACACTATTTGTTAGTTTTTAAGAAAACTAGATGGGAAGCCTATCCCTTACCCATAGAGAACGTTTAAGTCGTTCTTAGATGTAAAACTAATGGAAGATGTGAGCCACAATCACAATTATGATTTTAACTTTAGTTTGTAAAAATTTATGTCTTTTGGTTTTATTAATAGTATATTATTTTGTTTTGTTATTTCTTACATTTGTTTAAGTATATTTCAGATTTTTTAGTGTTTGTTGTTTCAGGTGATGTCTTCTATACTCTATGTTTCTACTTTAGAACATTGAGGACAATGTCTGGTTTTGGTTGGAGGATAGTAGTTGACAAAAAAAAAATTAACAAACATCTTTTATTTTTAATAAAACTAATTAACACAATTGTTATTACTAGGATGATAGAGTAAAACAAAATTTTATTGACTTTTGAGACACATCATAGTAAACATTTTTCAATGGTTATTTGCAATATTCATAACAAGGTCTATCACATACTTCTCTTGAAATATTCAGGTTTACAAACTCTCATATTATTATCAATTGATTCTGCTTATATACTCATTTAATAAGTATTTTTAAACCTTTATTTTCACACACAAACTTTAACATATGATTGTGGTTTGCATATTGGATTATTATATTATTTATATTCTTTGTTAAATGTAACAACTAAAAGAAAGAAATAGTATATAATTTGCAAAAAACAAAAAAAAATGATAATAAATGTAATTAATTAAATAAATAAAAACATAAATAAGTTTGGTTTCTTAGCTTTCCTAAGCTAAACAATTAAGCCTGAATTGGTGTTTTAACACCTAATACCCTAAAGTTAGCTAACTTGAAAGCTATTGGCCCACAACTTGTTACATGGGTTAAAGAGAAACGTTTTAAGAAATCAAACAATACATTATCTGCAATCCGAGTTGCAAAGTTTGTAGGGGTGTCTCAACACCTAATGCTCTAAGACCAATTGGTTTGGGAGTCCTTAGCCGAAAGCTCGTTACATGGGTTAAAGTTGCATTGTGTTATTTGTATATATATGTGTGTGTGTGTGTGTTGATTAGTACTCAAAAGTGCATTTTTATCATGGTTTTATATCATCATTTTGCACTTAAAGTATCAATAACTCCTTAACTAAAGTACGTTTTATAATAATCTATCTAATAATATAAGATACCTTTAATTTGTGGTAAATGTCCATTTTA
>SRLM01001709.1:4419-31946 GCA_015708895.1 Populus ilicifolia | reverse complement strand
GCATGTAATTCATTTCCTGTTATTTTAGGACGTCCGTTTCTTGCAACTTCTAACGCATTGATTAATTGTAGGAATGGACTGATGAAGCTATCATTTGGAAACATGACATTGGAGATGAATATTTTCAACATTTGCAAGCAACCTGGAGCTATGAAAGGAACTTGATTTGTTGTTAACATAAGTTATAATCATGAATGCTTGATGAAATTTACAAGTATTAGCATTAATTGAATAAGATGACTAATGTAATCATGTTAACAATCTATAATCTGATTGGAACCTCCTTTATGTGTGGTTTCCAATTGAACAATAAGAGTTTATACTATACTTGTTTGAAATACCTTTAGTGGAACCTCTAACCTTGACATTAGTTATTATCATTGTTTAATCTTTACTTTAATATTCTATCTCCAAGTTCTCATCATCATCATCATCATCTTCTCTTTCTTTATTATTATTATTATTATTATTATTGTTGTTGTTGTTGTTGTTATTTATAATTTGTACAATAACCTCCTTGTGGTTCGACCCCGGTCTTGCCGGGTTATTTATTACTTCGACACTCCTGCACTTGGGAGAAGACATCAATCTCTTTGTCGTGTCATGTGTGTGTAAGAAAAGAAATGAAAAAGATAGTAATCTCAACCCATGAAAGTTAACCTTAGAAAAACATTAGAGCATAATATTGTTTTCTTCCAATAAAAGCACCATCATTTATGTTTTCATACATTGAGCACATAAAAAAATAATTTATTAATATCTTGTTTAAGAAGTATAGAGTAGAGATATAAATTTAATGAGAGTTTGTTTATTTAGATAGATTAATGAAAGTTGAATGATGAATGCCTTGCTCTATTAAACTTGCAAATTGTTTTTTTTTATTTTAATGCTTTGATTACAAAGGAATAGTAATAAGCTGGTTGTGAGATGTGACTGGTACTTAAAAGTGCATTTTTATTAAAGTTTTATATCATCATTTTGCACTTGAAGTATCAATAACTCCTTAACTAAAGCACGTTTTATAATAACAAGTCTGATAATATAAGATATCTTTAATTTATGATAAATGTTCATCTTAAATGCAGGTCTATTACATAATTCAAATAATTAATTGATGAGTCCAACTACTAAAATTAATAAGACAAAGAGAGGGTGAAGTTTAGAAAAGAGATGTTGGTTCAGTCCAAATTGAAATACTGTTTAGTCATTAGGTTATATCTGGAGCTATAAATCTTAGATTTCAATTTGGTTTATATGGTTAGAAAGCTAAGGCATAGGCCTAAAACATTCATAGAAATGTAAGACTGAATTCTACTATTTGAAAGTCCAAATCCTAGCAACAATAGAGAAGTCAGAATCTGTCTTGTAGCTCAGACATTATTCAGTATTTAGCCCATATCTTGAGTTTTAGAAGTTTAAATGACCTCAATTTTTTTTTTAGAAAACTAAAACAATTTACTAGAACTTTCATGTCAAGTTTGTTCAAATTCTAACATTAATAATAATGTTTTGATCAGACAAGAGGATAAAGATTGTGACTAAGTCAAGATGTGGCTATCCACTTAACAATTAGTCAACAAATCAATAGTTTTTAATTCTAGACTATAAAAGAAGGCATTTGACATGCATTTAGAAATTTTAGTTTTCAGATTAAGATCATATTCCTGCTCTTTTTATTACAATGCTTAAGTTTTGCTTATATTAATCTATTATTTATGCTTTTCATTTCTTTTCCTTTACTTGGTTAACTTTTATCTTATTTTTTCATGTTTATCTCTTTTATTATGTTTAGTTAAATTTATTATTGACACGACTAAAAGATTGATGTCTTCTCCCAAGTGCAGGAGTGTCGAAGTAATAAATAACCCGCCAAGACCAGGGTCGAACCATAGGGAGGTTAATTATACAAATTATAAACAACAATTATAAACAACAACAATAATAACAACAACAACAATAATAACAATAACAACAACAATAATAGTAGAAATAATAATACTAATAATACTAGTAGCAGTAGTAATAGTAATAATAATAATAATAATAACAACAACAACAACAACAATAATAAAGAAGAAGAAGAAGAAAAATTGATGAGAACTTTGAGATGGAAAATTAAAGTAAGGATTAAACAACAATAACAAACAATGTAAATGTTAGAGGATTCACTAATGGTATGTCAAACAAGCATAATATAAACTCTTATTATTCAATTGAAAACCACACACAAAGGAGGTTCTAATCAGATTATAGATTGTTAACATGATTACATTAGTCATCTTATTCAATTAATGCTAATACTTGTAAATTTCATCAAGCATTCATGATTATAACTTATGTTAACAACAAATCAAGTTCCTCAAAAGTATGGTATAATCATGAATGCTTGATGAAATTTACAAGCATTAGCATTAATGGAATAAGATGACTAATGTAATCATGTTAATAATCTATAATATGATTGGAACCTCCTTTATGTGTGGATTCCAATTGAACAATAAGAGTTCATACTATACTTGTTTGACATACCATTAGTGGAACCTCTAACCTTGACATTTGTTATTATCATTGTTTAATCCTTACTTTAATATTTCATCTCAAAGTTGTCATCTTCTTCTTCTTTATTATTATTGTTATTATTATTATTATTATTATTATTATTATTAGTATTATTACTACTAGTATTATTAGTACTATTACTATTAATATTGTTGTTGTTGTATTATTGTTATTTATAATTTTTATAATAACCTCTCTATGGTTCGACCCCAGTCTTGCCGAGTTATTTATTACTTCGACACTTCTGCACTTGGGAGAAGATATCAATCTTTTTATCATGTCAACATGATTACATTAGTCATCTTATTCAGTTAATGCTAATACTTGTAAATTTCATCAAGCATTCATATATATACATAGAAAAATAGTTTGCAAATTACACAAAGCAAGGTAGTCATCATTTATCTTCCATTAATCTATCTAGATAAACAAACTCTCATTAAATTTATATACCTGCTCAATACCTCTTAACAAGATATTCATAAACCTTTCTTTTGTGTTCAATGTATCAACACATAATTATGGGGTTTTTCTTAGAAGAAAACAAAATTTTTGTTCTAATGTTTAAGGTTAACTTCCTTGGGTTGGGATTATTATTTTTATCTTTTTTTTAATATATATACATATAATTTAAAACATTATACATCTTTAACCCATGTAACGAGCTTTCAGCTAATGACTCCCAAACCAATTGGTCTTAGGGCATTAGGTGTTAAGACACCCCTACAAGCTTAGTAACTCAGGTCGCAGATACTGATATGTAGATAGTGCAATGTTTAATTCCCTTAAGCTTTTCTCCTCAACCCATGTAACAAGCATTGGGCCAATAGCTGCCAAGTCAGTTGACTTTAGGGTATTAGGTGATAAAACACCCCTTCGGGCTTAGTTGCTTAAGTTAGAGAGGCTACGAAACCAAACTTATCTAATTATATACTATCCCTTTCCCTTAGTTGTTACCTTTAACAAAAGAACATAAATAATATAATAATCCAATATACAACCCATAATCATATGTTAAAGTGTGTGTGTGTAAATTAAGGTTTAAGAATACATGTTAAATAAGTATATGAGCAGAATTAAGTGATAACAATGCGAGAGTTTGTAAATCTGAATATTTCAAGAAGTATTATGATAGACCTTGTTACGAATGATTACTAAGATGCATCTCAAGAGTCATAAAAAGTTCTCCTTACTCGGCCATTATAGTAACAACAATTTTGCACGTGCTTTATGAAATAGAAAACACAGTTTTTTTTTTGTTTTTTTAAGCTACTACCCTCTCTCCCTAACTAAAACGAGAATTGTCCTTAATGTTTAAAGGTAGAAAGATAGAATATAAAAGATATCACCTGAAATAACAAACAATGACAAACCTGAAACACACTAAAACAAATATAAGAAACAACAAAACATAATAAGAAAACCAAAAGACACAAAGATTCACAAATGAAGGCTCAATTCCAATCTAAGCTTTTTAGGGCTTTCCTTAGTTGACCAATTTATGCGACTCATGGAAGGATCAATTACAAGAAGGAAAGACTGTAATTGGTCAATCAATTGTTCAGCAGTAGCAGTAGAGATTATGATTTATCATGTAGAAGATAGAAATTCCTGTTCCACAACATGATCCAGAAAAGACAAAAATTATCATAATAATTATTAACATTTAACAAACCTATAGGTTTATGGTGAATATACAGTTGGGCCCAAGAGGAAATATGAAAGATCTTTTTCAATATGCCTAGACCACCTGGTAAAGCAATGAAGACATCAGCATGGTTAAACATTGCATTCATTTGAGCTAACATTGTGGAGACCTTATGCTCCTCTCCAATTGTTTTTCCAATGATGTCCCCTTGTGCTAAAGCTTCGGGGACGACCCCCAAAACCTGATTACCTCTTAAAAATACAATTATTGACACACCTCTCATTAACCCAAAACTGCCTCCCCCATACACTAAATGAATCTTTCTCTCAACTAGCACTTGACCAAGATGATTTGCTGATTGTAAAAATTCCTTTTCTTTTCCAGGACTAGATCCACCAAAAACACAAATATTTCTTATATGATGACTTGAGGAACTTGCCATTTCTATACACTTCAGTATTTGTTGAAAGTATGGGTTGAGTAGAAATGAAAGGAAGGAAGAGAGGGTTTTATAGGTGAGAAATTAGAAAGGCAATCGTACCACCTATATGTAGGCTAGTTAGAGTCTCACACACACACACTCTCTCTCTTTTTATTTATTTATTTATTTACTTTTGAAAAAGCATGTGTATATACAAGTAGTTGTAATTGTGGCTCATATCTTCCCTTGGTTTTACGTCCAAGAATGGCTTAAACGCCCTATATGGGTTAGGAATAGGCTTCTCATCCAGTTTTTTTAAAAACTGGCAAACAAGGTCTTTTTATTCAGATTCCCAAGACTAAGATGATCATGTTCTTTATGAAATAGTGGCCATAAATCATGAATCGCATGATGCACATCTCCACTGGGATGCGTCTCAAGAGTCAATAGAAGATTATCTAAAGACTCCTTATACAGGCCATCCTTAATGAATTGTATTTTATCTTCACAGTTTATAGATACCATTCCTAAAAAATGACATTCTGCATTACAAGTCCATCTAGCACATCGATGACAGACTTTCAGTCGTTTTGCATGATGTTTCTTTGTAAAAGTGCTTTTACCTGTTCCAAGCATGTGTGAAATGAAGGAGTTAGAGGACTCACCTGATAATCGAACCTTTGCTTCAATCAACCAGCAAATATCTTCAGGAATTCCATGATTCATTAACAATCTCAATCTTGCACATCTAGAACAGTAAATTTTTATAATCGCATTCTAAGGTAGAGCGGGGAAATACTTTTTGAATTTTTCAAGATTAGTGTCTATTTTTCAAATGAGAATTGGAAGAGAGATTCAAAGAATTGCACAAATATATACACAGATATCAGTTATTATGGGAAACTGAAACAACCGACTTAAGTGACGGAGTATCGTGATCGAGGTGAGAGAAGCTAGCAAAAATCACTAAAAAAAACAAGGTGAAAAAAATAAAATAATCAGCCTTTATCTACTAGATCATTGAAACCAGTTGATTCATTTTCACTAGGAAAATTATCAAAGTAAGCTTTCAACAATGTCCATTGTCCTTAAAAACATTGTCATTAATTGAATTCTCAATATCAAAGGCCTCATAAGGATGGCTTCATCTTGATCTTAGCTTTCTAGGAAATACATAGAGTTAAGAATTATAAAACAAAACTTTTTGACCAGTATTAACTTTTTAACAATTTTCACAAGTTTTGCAGAATGCATGCGTGTCCTTGAACATGGTGGGCCAATAAAATCCATTTTAAAAGATTTTTGCAGCTGTCTTTTTTTTATGAAAAATAACTTCCACATGCTTCAGAATAACAAAATTTAATGACATTACCTACCTCATTGTCAGGAATGCATTTTTGAAATATTTGATTAGGACAATAAAAATTCTTCACTTCGTTCAAAATGTTTTCTTTGTCTTTGGTACTCCAATCGGCTGGCAAATCTCCTAAAGCAAGAAAATTGATATTTTTATCATACCAAAGAATTGGACTAAGAGAAAGTAGGGATTCGTTAGGAAAATAATCATCAATTGGTGTGATGTCAGATGTCAAATTTAATGTCACTTATCACAAAAGATTTGCATCAACATTGTCGGTGCTTTTTTCATCCATGATTTCTTCCTTAGAACAAATCATTTGCAAATCTTCAGATTCATCCAACTCATTTTTACTTAAAGTAGATTCAAGTTGATCATAAACTAATTCATTATCATCTCTAGGTTGCTTGCAAATTTTGAAAATATTCATCTCCAATGTCATGTTTTCAAATAATAGGTTCATCAGTCCATTCCTACAATTAATTAATGCGTTAGAAGTTGCAAGAAACAGATGTCCTAAAATAACTGAAAATGAATTTCATGCTTCAACAAGTTGTGTGTCCAAGACAACAAAATCGACAAGATAAATGAATTTATTGACTTGTACTAACACATCTTTAATTATTCCTCTAGGCACTTTTACAGATCTATCGACAAGTAAAAGAGATATAGAAGTTGGTTTTAACTCATCTAGATTGAGACTTTGGAAGTGAATATGGAAGTAAATTCACACTAGCACCGAGATCAGGTAAGGCTCTTTCAATTTTATGCTCTCCAATAAAGTAAGAAATTATAAGACAACTAGGGTCTTTATATTTTAAAGCATTATTGTTATGAAGAATAGCACTTACTTGTTTGGCTAGAAAGACTTTCTTTTTCACATTTAGTTTCCTCTTTATAGTGCATAGATCTTTCAAAAATTTAGCATAGGAAGAAACCTATTTAATAGCATCCAGTAAAGGTATATTGATTCTTACCTTTTTGAAAGTTTGTGAGTGTGGGTTCTGGTTGGCCCTTTGGAAACTATTTAAAGCATGAACTTGTTCATGGAGACATTCCTTAAAAGAAGGCAAGGTTGGACAGTTATTGGTTAAGTGTTCATTTGTTTCACATATTTGACACACAATGTTTTCAACAGATTTTAATTGACCACTCTTTTTCAATTCTAGTGCCTCGACTTTTCTAGCTAAAGATGCAAACTTGGCTTGAAGGTCATGATCTTTTCTAAGGTTGTACATACCTCCACTAGACGTATGAGATTAGGTTTTACTCGGTGCCTCATAACAGATTTTGAGCTTGTTTAGCTAATAAGTCTAAGTACTCCATTGCTTCATCAGGGTCTTTATCTTCAAAAGTTCCATTGCACATCAATTCAACCATTTGCCTATCTCTAGGTGTTAACCTGTCATAAAAATGTGAAACCAATCTCCATGTTTCAAAACCATGATGAAGGCAAGCACTAAGCAAGTCTCGATACCTATCCCAACATTGGTAAAATGTTTCTCCTGATTTCTAAGTGAAAGTGGTGATTTGTCTTTTGAAAAAGTTTATTCTATGAGATGGGAAAAACTTTTGTAAAAACTCTTGTTGCATTTCATCCCAAACACGAATGGATCCTGGTGTCAAATTTTGTAGCCATATTTTAGCTTAATCTTTTAATGAAAAAGGAAAAAGCTTTAATCTGATAGTGTTCATGTTACAATTTAAATTATTATATATTTGCAGACCTTCTCAAATTCCCTTAAATGCAAGGATGAATTTTTCAATTCTAAGCCATGAAAAGAAGGTAAAAGTTGAATAATGCCTCATTTAAAATTAAAATGAGATGCATCGGGAGGAAAAACTATGCATGATGGTGCACTTGTTCTTATGGGATTCATGTGGTCTCTAAGTGTTCAAGCACGGTTATTCTCATTATTCTCATTATGAAGTGATTGATTATCTTGTTCGGCCATATTTTCTGAAAATGATGAGGATACCTTACAAAGTCTACCACTTGATGTACGTGACCACACTCTCATGCACGTGTAGGAATAGAATAAAAGAAAAAACAAAACAAAAGAAGAAGAAACAAGAGAAAAGAAACAAAGTTATATACAAGAAAAGTGAAAAGAGAAAATAAAATAAATATTATAATTTATACAAAACTTACCTCCCAGTAACGGCGCCAAAAACATGACATGACTAAAAGATTGATGTCTTCTTCCAAGTGCAGAAGTGTCAAAATAATAAATAACCCGACAAGATCGGGGTCAAACCACAGGGAGGTTAATTGTACAAACTATAAACAACAATTATAAATATCAACAATAGTAACAATAACAATAACAATAATAATAATAGTAATAATAATACTAATAATAATACTAGTAATAATAGTAGTATTAGTAGTTATAATAATATTAACAACAACAATAATAAAGTAGTAGAAGAAGAAAAGTTGATGAGAACTTTGAGATGGAAAATTAAAGTAAGGATTAAACAAAGACAACAAACAATGTCAAGGTTAGATGATCCACTAATGGTATGTCAAACAAGTATAGTATAAACTTTTATTATTCAATTGAAAACCACACACAAAGGAGGTTCCAATCATATTATTGATTGTTAACATGATTACATTAGTCATCTTATTCAATTATTGCTAATACTTGTAAATTTCATCAAGCATTCATGATTATAACTTATGTTAACAACAAATCAAGTTCCTTTCATAGCTCAGGTGTCGATTATACCATACAGTATGGGCTATGAAAGTGCCAAGCATTTGTTGTACCTATTGTTATACAACACAAATCAAGATTAGTCATTTAACAAGCAAAGTATGAAAGAGTGAACAAGATAACAAATATACAACATGTTAGTATCAAACATTAAAGTCTATATTAAGTTTATACTATACTTATTCTTACACCATTAGTGTAACCTTTTCACCTTGATATAATAAACTTAGCTAGACATAATGAAAGAAAAAAAAATAGATAGACAAAATAAGAACATAAATAAGATAAGAGTTAACAAAGGAAAGGAAAGGAAATGAAAGGCATAAACTTGATATTAATGAAAGCAAAACATAAACAATACAAAAAATACAAAGAGAAAACAAGAGCATGATCTTGATCTGGACACCAAAATGCCTAAATGGATGGAAAATGCCTCCTTTTATAGGCCAAAATTAGGAACTATTGATTTGATGACTAATTGAATAGTAGGTGGCCAACTCTTGACTTGGTGACAATCCTTATCTTCTCTTGTCTGCCCAAAACGTCACTAATAACATCAAAATTGGTGCCACTTGAAAACATAAAAGTTGTAGGAAATTATCTTAGCTTTCTTGTGTAAAACCTTCAACTCATTTCGACTTCTAAAACGTCAAATATGACTAAAATACTGAACAGTGCTCGGGCTGGAGGATAGATTCGAGCTTCTTTGTTGTTGCAACAATTTGGACTTGAAAATGGCCTTTTTAGATCTTGTGCTCCATATGAAAGTTCTAGGCCTATGTCTTACCTTTCCATCCATATAAAGTAGACCTAAATCTGAGATCTATAGCTTCAGATATGATCCAATTACCGAACAGTGTTCCGGTTTGGATTGCACCGACATCTCATTTCTAAGTTTGGTCATCTCTTTATCCTTTCAATTTTAGTTCATAAATTCATCAATCAATCCCTTCATTTATGTGATAGGCCTTCATTTAAAATGAACATTTACCACAAATTACAGGTATCTTATATGATTAGATATATTATAATAAAACATGGTTTAGTTGAGGAGTTATTGATACTTCAAGTGCAAAATGATGATATAAAACCTTGATAAAAATACACTTTTAAGTATCAATCAATTATGTCAAGATGAAAAGGTTACACTAATGGTGTAAGAATAAGTATGGTATAAACTCAATATGGACCGTAATGTTTGATTCTAACATATTTTGTATTTGTTATCTTGTTAACTTTTAATACTTAACTTATTAAATGGATAATCTAGATTTGTGTTGTATAACACTTGGTACGACAAATTCTTGGCAATTTCATAGCCAAATTGTATGATATAACCGACACTTGTGCTATAAAAGAAACTTAATTTGTTGTTAACATAAGTTATAATCATGAATACCTGACAACATATACAAGTATTAACATTATTTGAATAAGATAACTGATGAAATCATGTTAATAATTTATAATTTGATTGAGACTTTTTTTGTGTGTGGTTTCCAGTTGAGTAATAAAAAGAGTTTATACTACACTTGTTTGAAATACCATTAGTGGATTTTCTAACATTGATAATTATTTTATCATTGGTTAATCCTTACATTAGTCTTAAATCTCAAAGTCCTCTTCAGTTTATCATCATCATCATCGTCATCATCATTATTTATATAGTTAACCGCCTTATGGTTCGACCCTAGTCATGCCAGGTTAATTATTACTTTGACACCCATGTATTTAGAAGAAGATATCAATTTTTTGATCATGTCATTAAATATGTCAAAGGGGTTCAATGAAAACCTTTTAATGATTCTTTTATAGTACCAAAAGAGTTTTAAAAAGGTATAGATTTTAGTTATTGTAGTTGGCATGTCCCATTTTAGGATTGCTTCCATTTTCTAAGGATCAACAAAGATGCCATTTGAAGAAATGACATGTCCTTGAAAGGTTGATTTTTCCATCTAGAAATTCATTTTTTTAATTTAACATATTGTTAATAACTCCTAGCACGACCAAAAGATTGATGCCTTCTTTCTAGTGTAGGAGTGTTGAAGTAATAAATAACCCAGCAAGATTATGGTCGAATCATAGAAAGGTTAACTATATAAATTATAAATAATGACGACGACGACGATGACTTTGAGATATAAGATTAATATGAAGATAAAAAAATGATAAAAATAATTATCAAGGTTAGAGGATCCACTAATGATATTTCAAATAGCTGTAATATAAACTCTTTTTATTACTCAATTGGAAATCACACATAAAGGAGGTTCTAATCAGATGATTTGTCATTAGCTCATTATAAATTGTTAACATGATCATATTAATTATCTTATTTAAGTAACACCAAAATTTTAAATATTGTTAGGAATTCATGATGCTAACTTATATTAACAGCAAATCAAGTTCCTTTCATAGCACAAGTGTAGGTTATACAATACAGTTGACTATGAAAGTGCTAAGGATTTGTTGTATCATATATTATACAACACAAATCTAGATTAACTATTTAACAAATAAGGTATTAATAATTAATAAGATGAAAATGATAAGAAATGTTAATAGTAAGTTGTTTAGGATATAAACGTTGAAGTTCTTATTGAGTTTATATTATAAATATCCCAATACCATTAGTGAAAACTCTTCACCTTGACATATTAAACATAAGTAAAAATTATGAAAAAAGAGAAATATAAATAAATAAGATAAGAACATAATTATATAAGTTTAATAAAGGAAATAAAAGGTATTGCTTGCCCGCTTTTTATGATTGGCTTGTTTAAATTCGCAAGTGCACGAGTATGTGATGTAGCAATTAACTCAGTAAGATTGAGGTCATATCCATAGAGAGCTAGATCTGAAAATTAAGCTAGGTAACAAAAAAAAAATCAAGAGAAATTAAATTAACAATAACTTGGTTGAAAATAATTGATGGATTTGCTTTTAAAGATGAAAACGTGTAAATAGATTTTAAATGACAATAAAAAGTAAGTCTTGGTCCCAATCAATTTTAATGGTGATATATTGGTGATTCCTTCAAGATATATAAGACAACTCAACCTAATATCAACGATGGTGATATTAGATCGGAAGATATTATAATGAAGTTTAAAAAGATAAAGATTGACTATTGCTTAAGAATGAAAAAGTAGTTTCATATTAAGACATTGAATCAAGCAATCTCTATACCAGAACTAAAGTTTGTGCATGAAAATTCAAGATTGTAACATTACCTAAATGATTTCTAAAATTTCTTTGCAATAATAAAACATTCATGAAGAAAATAAGAAGATAAACAATAAGTTTCATTCATATCTTAAAGAAAGAGATTAGCCAACAATGATTATATCTAAGAACACTTCAATAAATATGAAATAATTTGAATCAAACTAAAATAATAAGTTTTACAAACTAAAGAACTAAAATCTATAAAGAAGAACACAATAAAATTTCAGTAAAAATACAAACACAATATAATGCTAACTTTGGACAGCAATTTCAACCCTCCTAGAAACCTTTTCTAGAGATGGCTATTGATACATATTTATAGGAAATTCTGTCATCTTTGCAGATCATTAAAGAACAACACATTTGGACACCTGAGTAAAAGTTATAGGCAAAATACCAAAAAGTGTTTTGCAAAATCAAATCAGGCTAGCTTGAAAACCATTTTGGTGCACGTTTTTCTTCTTTCTTTATGAGTTGTCTCTTTCTTCTTCTTTTTTACCCAAAATAATGTAACAATATCCCCTCCAGCTTTCCATCCATGTGTTTGCCCTTTTGGATTAATGGATTACCAAAAATAAATCAATTGTTATTTGTCGTGTGGACATATAAGATTATGGATTGTGCTTGGGCTGTTTTGAAGGCTGATTTAGGGCTAAATTTAAGTGTCATATAAGGTTTGGGCCAAGATTGACATTGAAACCTTGAGTGTTTGATGGTTGAAGTTTGCACACAATATAAGGCAAGTTTGAGCTTAAAATAAATCATATAATAATCTTTTCTAGGATTGGAATAAAATTGATTTTTTAGAGAAAATTTAAAGCACTTATTTGAACCAAGATTTGCTTCAAACTTCAAGTAAATTTCTCTTCGACTTTGTTCAGGACTAGATAAAAAGGGATGATCACAAGTAAAGCATCATACTCATCTTTTATGCATAATCACACAACTCACATAACTTTGACAAGGAAAGATGTACTTCAATAATCTTAAAGAAAAAAGTATGTTATATCTTATTTTATATGATATTATATATCTCAAATTAAAGTATGCAATGTTCAACATAATAATGAATCCAAAAATTTAATGTTGATCCTAAACAAGTCTCACTCACCTACAAATGCTTTTTTTTTTCTTTTCAAACAAGTATGGCCATCTTAAGCATTCAACATAATTAAGCATCTAAAATTAAGTTTTACATAATCTTTAATGTAAAAAAAGAAGAAGAGAAGAAAATAATAATGATTAGAAAATTATTACTCCTTTTTTTTCAAGGATGAATGTCTGATTGAATTGGATATGAGCTGACTTCTTATTTGATTCTTTTTTTTTTACCTACATATCACAACTAAAAGAAAACATCAAACCAATTTTTTTTTTGTTTTGCAAATAAAGAACCCCATACCCCCCCAACTTAAAATAATGCATTGTCCCTAAAAAACAAGTAAATATAAGAGTTGGAAAAATAAAAGGAAAAAAACTCATTGCTTGTGATACTACAATGGTATTGGATCTTCAAGATCCAATGTCTCTTCTTCAGCTACAAAGTTTTCAAGATAAGGTTTCAATCTATGACCATTTACTTTGAAAACATTTCTATTTTTAGGATTTTCTACCACAAAGGCACCATGCTCATATATGGACTTAATCATATATGGACCAATCCCTTTTGTCCTCAACTTTCCAAGAAAGAGATGTAATCGTGAATTATACACGAGAACCTTTTGACTAACATAAAAGGATTTTTTAAGAATATGTTTATCATACAAAGTTTTCATCTTATGTTTTGAATTTTTTACATTTTTTAATGTGTCATTTCTTAGCTTCTCTAATTCATCCAATTGAAGCTTTCTATTTTTTTTCAACCTCATTTTCATTGTCATTTAATTGCCGGATGACCCAATATGCACGGTGCTCAATCTCAATAGGGAGATGATAAGGCTTTTTATAAACTAGCTGATTGAGACTTAAAAGTGTATTTTTATCAAGGTTTTATATCATCATTTTGCACTTGAAGTATCAATAACTCTTTAACTAAAACATGTTTTTTAATAATATATCTAATAATATAAGATACCTTTAATTTATAGTAAATGTTCATTTTAAATGCAGGCCTATCATGTAAATGAAAGGATTGATTGATGAATTTAAGAACTGAAATTGAAAGGATAAAGAGATGACCAAACTTAGAAAAGAGATGTCGGTGCAATCCAAACCAGAACACTGTTTGGTAATTGAGTCATATCTGGAGCTGTAGATCTCAAATTTAGGTCTACTTTATATGGATGGAAAGGTAAAACATAGTCCTATAACTTTGATATGGAGCCCAAGATCTAAAAAGGCCATTTTGAAGTCTAAATTGTTGCAACAACAAAGAAGCCTGAATTTATCCTCTAGCCCAAGCACTGTTTAGTATTTTAGCCATATCTGGAGTTCAAGAAGTTGAAATGAGCTGTATTTTTTACACAAGAAAGCTGAGACAATTTCCTACAACTTTCATGTTTTCAAGTAACTCCAATTTTGATGTTAGTAATAACGTTTTGAGCAGACAACAGAAGATAAGAATTATCACCAAGTCAAGAGTTGGTCGCCCACTCATTAATTAGTCATTAAATCAATAGTTCCCAATCTTGGCTTATAAAAGGAGGCATTTGCCATGCATTTAGGCATCTTGGTGTCCAGATCAAAATCATGCTCTTGTTTTCTCTTTTTGTATTTTATGTAATGTTTATGCTTTGCTTTCATTAATATCAAGCTTATGTCTTTCAATTCCTTTCCTTTGCTTTGTTAACTCTTATCTTATTTATGTTCTTATTTTGTCTATCTATTTTTCTTTCTTTCATTATGTCTAGCTAAGTTTATTATGTCAAGGTGAAAAGGTTACACTAATGGTGTAAGAATAAGTATAGTGTAAACTTGATATGGACTTTAATGTTTAATACTAAGATGTTTTATATTTGTTATCTTGTTCGCTTTTTAATACTTTGCTTGTTAAATGACTAATCTTGATTTATGTTATATAAAACTTGGTACAATAAATGCTTAACACTTTCATAGCCCATACTGTATGGTACAATCGACACCTGAGCTATGAAAGGAACTTGATTTGTTGTTAACATAAGTTATAATCATGAATGCTTGACGAGATATACACGTATTAGCATTAATCGAATAAGATGACTAATGTAATCATGTTAACAATCTATAATCTGATTGGAACTCTTTTGTGTGTGGTTTCCAATTGAATAATAAGAGTTTATACTATACTTGTTTGACACACCATTAGTGGATCCTCTAACCTTGACATTTATTATTATCATTGTTTAATCCTTACATTAATATTCCATCTCAAAGTTCTTATTATCTTCTTTTTCTTTACTATTGCTACTACTATTACTATTATTATTTTTATTGTTGTTGTTGTTATTGTTATTATTATTGTATTATTGTTGTTTATAATTTGTACAGTTAACCTCCCTATGGTTTGACCCCGGTGTTGTCGGGTTATTTATTACTTCGATATCTCTGCACTTGGGAGAAGACATTAATCTTTTAGTCATGTCACTCTGCTCACATCTTTTGAGAACTTTTTTAAATGCATTACACAACTTATAAAAATCCTGATAAATTGAAAAATCATTCATGAAAACTTCCAAAACATTTTCCACCATGTCACTAAAGATACTTATCATACACCTTTGAAAAGTGGCTGGTGCATTGCACAAGCCAAAGGACATTCTTTTATATGTACAGGTACCAAAAAGACAAGTGAAAGTGGTTTTTTCTTAGTCTTATAAGGAAATCTCAGTTTGGTTGTAACCTGAGTATCCATAAAGAAAACAACAAAAAGCTCTTTCAGCTACTCTTTCAAGCACTTGGTCTAAAAATGGAAGCAGAAAATGGTCTTTGCTAGTCATCGTGTTAAACTTACAACAATAAATGCACGTACGCCATCCAGTTTGGATTCTTGTTGGCACTAACTCATTATTTTTATTCTTCATTTCCATGACTCCAAATTATTTAGGGACAACTTAGGATGGACTAGCCCATTTTCAGTTTGCAATGGAGTAAATGATACCTACATCAAGTAGCTTAAGCACTTTACCTCTCATTACTTCCTTCATGTTTAGGTTCAATCATCTTTGCATTTGCCTCATAGATTTACCCTCTTCTTCAATATAGATTTTATATGTACATAAAAAAGGACTAATTCCTTTCAAGTTAGTAATTATCCACCCAATTGCTTTCTTGTGTTTTCTCATCACTCTTAACAGTTTTTGTTCTTTCTCTATACTAAGTTTTAATGAGATCACAATAGGATATGATTCATGTTCCCCTAGACTTTGTAATGTATCCTCATCATTTTTAGAAAATATGGTTGAAAAAAATAATTAATCACTTTATAATGAGAATAATAAGAATAACCATCTTAGAACAATTAGAAACCACATGAATCCCACAAAAATAAGTGCACCATCATGCATAGTTTTCCCTTCCGATACATCTCATTTTAATTTTAAGCTAGACATAATTCAACTTTTACCTTTTTTTCATGGCATAGATCTAGAAAATCTATATTTACATATAAGTGCTTTTTTATCAAGTTTATATATCATTATTTTGCGCTTGAAGTATCAATAACTCCTTAACTACAACATTTTTTCTAATAACATGTCTAACAATATAAGATACCTTTAATTTCTGGTAAATGTTCATCCTAAATGGAGGCCTATCACATAAATGAAAGCATTGATTGATGAGTTTAAAAACTTAGATTGAAAGGACAAAAAGGTGGCCAAACTTAGAAAAGAGATGTTAGTGCAGTCCAAACCGGAACACTGTTTGGTAATTGGGTCATATCTGGAGTTGTAGATCTCAGATTTTGGTCTATTTTATATGGATGGCTAAAACTTTCATAGGAGCCCAAGATTTAAAAAGCTATTTTCATATCTAAATTGTAGCAATAACAAAGAAGTTCAAATCTGTCCTACAGCCTGAACATTGTCAAGTGTTTGACCCATATCTCGAGTTCTAGAAGTCCAAATGACCTTATTTTTTTTTCTAGAAAGCTGAGACAATTTCATAGAATTTTCACGTGAAGTGGATCCAATTTTGACGTTATCAATGATGTTTTAGGTAGACAAGAGAAGATAAAGATTGTTACCAAGTCAAGAGTTGGTCACTCACTCATTAATTAGTCATCAAATCAATAATTTCTAATTTTAGCCTATAAAAGGAGGCATTTTCCATGCATTTAGGTATCTTGGTTTCCAGATCAAGATCATGCTATTGCTTTCTCTCTTTGTATTTTTATAATTCTTAAGTTTTGCTTTCATTAATATCAAGTTTATACCTTTCATTTCCTTTTTTTTACTTAGTTAACTTTTATATTATTTATTTATGTTTCTTTTTTTTATTATTTTTAGTTAAGTTTATTATGTCAAGGAGAAAAGGTTACACTAATGGTGTAAGAATAAGTATAGTGTAAACTCAACATAAACCTTAATGTTTGATACTAACATGTTTTGTATTTATTATCTTGTTCACTTTTAATACTTTGCTTGTTAAATAATTAATCTAAATTTATGTTATATAACACTTCGTACAACAAATACTTGGCACTCTCATAGCTCATACTGTATGGTATAACCGACACCGGAGCTATGAAAGGAACTTGATTTGTTGTTAACATAAGTTATAATCATAAATATCTGACAAGATTTACAAGTATTAACATTAACTAAATATGATAACTAATATAATCATGTTAACAATTTATAATCTAATTGGAACCTCCTTTGTGTATGGTTTCCAATTGAATAATAAGAGTTTATGTTATACTTGTTTGACATATCATTAGTGGATCCCCTAACCTTGACTTTTGTTGTTATTATTGTTTAATCCTTATGTTAATCTTGCATCTCCAAGTTCTCATCGACTTCTTCTTCTTAATTACTACTACTACTATTGTTATTATTATTATTGTTGTTGTTGTTGTTGTTGTTGTTTTGTTGTTATTTATAATTTATACAATTAACATCCCTATGATTCGACCCCGGTTTTGCGGGGTTATTTATTACTTTCACATTCCTATATTTGGGAGAAGATATCAATCTTTAGGTCATGTCAAGTTTTTAGCACCGTTGCCAGAGAGGATTTTTGCCAACTCATTTGGATAACCAAGATAAAAAAAAGTTTTTGAGAAACGTGCAAAATTTTTATTGAGATGATCCTTAGTTATTCAAATATTGTCCTGATCAAATATTTCAAAGTTGCATTCCCGACAATGAGGTAAGTTTTGTCATTAAACTTTGTCATTCTAAGGCATGTGAGAGTCATTTCTTATCAAAGAAACCAACTGTAAAAATCTCATAAAATGGATTTTATTGGCCCAGCTTGCCTTGTTCAATGATTCACATGCATTCTATAAAACCTGTGACAATTTTCAAAAGGTGGGATTTATTTTAAAACATAAAAAGTCTTTAAATAATCTTCCATTGACTCTTAAGTCTTATCATGGTAGAGATATGCATCATGCAACTCATGACTTATAAACCTATTTTCATAGAGAACATGTTTAGTATAGTCGTGAGAATCTGACTGAGAAAAAACCTTGTTTCCTAATTTTTAAGAAAACTGGATGGGAAGCTTATCCCCGACCTATAGAGGTCGTTTAAGTCGTTCATGGACATAAAACCAAGGGAATGTATGAGTCACAATCACAAATATGATTTGAGTCTTAGTTTGTAAAAATTATGTCTTTTGGTTTTATTAATAAAGCATAATATTTGTGTTTTGTTGTTTCTTATATTTGTTTAAGTGTTTTCAGGTTTGTCAGCAGTCACTATTTCTGGTGATGTCTTCTATACTTTATCTTTCTACCTTAGAATATTGAGGGCGATGTCTTGTTTTGGTTGGGGGAAGAGGGTAGTAGTTGACAAAAAAAATTAACTAACTATGTTTTCTATTTCATAAAGCAAGTGCAAAATTATTATTACTAGGATGACAGAGTAAAGTAACTTTTTTGTTAAAGTAACTCTTGAGATGCATTTTAGTAACCATTGTTAACAAGCTCTATCATAATACTTTTTTGAAATAGTTAGGTTTACGAACTCTCGCATTGTTATCACTTAATTTTGCTCATATACTCATTTAACATGTATTACTAAACCTTAATTTTCACACACACACTTTAACATATGATTGTAGGTTGCAGGTTAGATTATTACATAATTTTATGCCTTTTCTATTAAATATAATAACTAAAGGGAAGGGATAATATATAATTTGCAAACAAAAAACAAAAAAACAAAAAAAGGATGATAATAAAAACAAAGATAAGTTTAGTTTCATAGCCTCCCTAACCTAAGCATTTAAGCCTAAAGGGATGTTTTAACACCTAACACCCTAAAGTCAAGTGACTTGGGAGCTATTGACTCAACGCTTATTACATAGGTTGAGGAAAAAAGCTTAAAGGAATCAAACATTGCACTATCTATAGATTAAGATCTGCAACCTAAGTTACTAAGCACGTAGGGGTGTCTCAACACCTAATGCTCTAAGACCAGCTGGTTTGGGAGTCATTAGATGAAAGCTCGTTACATGAGTTAAAGATGCATTGTGTTTTAAGTTACATGTCTATATATTTTAAAAGAAAAAACAAAAGAAAACAAAAAGAAAAAAAATCTCAACCCAAGGAAGTTGACCTTAAACATTAGAACAAAAATTTTGTTTTCTTCCAAGTAAAGCCCATATGTTGATATATTAAGCATAATAGAAAGGTTTATTAATTTTTTATTTAAGAGGTATTGAACAGATATATAAATGTAATGAGAGTTTGTTTATTTGGATAGATTAATAGAGGTTGAATAATGAATACCTTACTTTGTGGAATTTGCAAATTATTTTTCTATTTTAATGTTTTGATTATTAGGGACGAGTAATAAGCTGGTTGAGGAGTGTGATTGGTACTTAAAAGTACATTTTCATTAAGGTTTTATATCATCATTTTACACTTGAAGTATCAATAACTCCTCAACTAAAGGATATTTTGTAATAACATATCTAATAATACAAGATACTTTTAATTTGTTGTAAATATTCATTTTAAATGCAGGCCTATCATATAAATGAAAGGATTGATTAATGAATTTAAGAACTAAAATTGAAAGAACAATTTTCAATCCTTTATCACAAATTAAAGGTATCTTATATTATTAGATATATTATTACAAAACATGCTTTAAGTGCAAAACGATGATATAAAACCCTAATAAAAATACACTTTTAACTATCAATCAACTTTAATCTTATTTATATTCTTATTTTGTTTATTTATTTTTCTTTCCTTCATTATGTTTAGCTAAGTTTATCATGTCAAGGTGAAAAGGTTACATTAATGATGTAAGAATAAGTATAATGGAAACTCAACATGGATCTTAATGTTTAATACTAATATGTTTTGTATTTGATATCTTGTTTACTTTTAATATTTTACTTGTTAGGTGGTTAATCTAGATTTATATTATATAACACCTGGTACAACAAATATTTGGCACTCTCATAGCCCATACTGTATGGTATAACCGACACTTAAGCTATGAAAGGAACTTGATTTATTGTTAACATAAGTTATAATCATGAATGCCTGACAATAATTATAAGTATTAACATTATTCAAATAAGATAACTAATGTAATCATGTTAACAATTTATAATATGATTGGAACCTCCTTTCTGTGTGGTTTCAAACTGAATAATAAAAGTTTATACTATACTTGTTTGACATACCATTAATAGATCCTTTAACATTGACATTTGTTGTTATCATTGTTTAATCCTTACATTAATTTTTCATTTCAAAGTTCTCTTCAACTTCTTTATTATTATTATTATTATTATGAAAGATCTCTTCCAATGTGCCTAGACCACCTGGTAAGGCAATGAAGGCATTAACATGGTTAAATATTGCACTCATTCGCGCAGACATTGTATAGACTTGTAGTTCCTCTCCAATTATTTTTCCAATGATTTCCCCTTGTGCCAAAGTTTCGGGGATGACCCCTAAAATTTGACTACCTCCTAAAAATACAACTATTGATACACCTCCTATTAACTCAAGACTGCCTCCCCTATATACTAAATGATTTGCTGATTCTAAAAAGTCCTTTTCTTTCCTAGGACTAGATCCACCAAAAACACAAATATTTCTTATTTGATGACCTGAGAAACTTGTCATTTCTACACACTTTTGTATTTGTTGAATGTATAGGTTGAGTAGAAATGAAAAGAAGGAAGAGAGGATTTTATATATGAGAAATTAGAAAGGCAATCGTACCACCTATATGTAGGCCAATTAGAGTCTCACTCACTCTCTCTCTCTCTCTCTCTCTCTCTTCCTCTCTCTTTATTTTTTTATTTATTTACTTTTAAAAAAGCATGCGTATGTACAAGTAGTTGAGATTGTGACTTACATCTTTCCTTGGTTTTACGTCAAAGAACGACTTAAATGCCCTTTATGGGTCGGGGATAGGCTTCCCATCCAGTTTTCTTAAAAACTGGCAAACAGGATCTTTTTTAGTCAAATTTCCAAGACTAAGTCGATCATGTTCTTTATGAAATAGTGGTCATAAATCATGAACTGCACAATGCACATCTCCACTAGGATTCATCTCAAGAGCCAGTAAAAGATTATTTAAAGACTCCTTACTTAGGTCATCCTTAATGAATTGTATTTTATCTTCATGGTTTATAGATACCATTCCTAAAGAACAACATTATGCATTCAAGTCCATCTAGCACATCGATGACAGACTTTCAGTCATTTTGCAAGACATTTCTTTGCAAAAGTGCTTTTACCTATTCCAGGCATGTGTGAAATGAAGGAGTTAGAGGACTCACTTGATAATCAGACCTTTGCTTCAATCAACTAGCGAATATCTTTAGGAATTCCATGTTTCATTAACAATCTCAATCTTGCACATCTACCATGGTAAATTTTTGTAATTGCGTTCTGAGGCAGAGCAGGAAAATACTTTTTTGATTTTTCAAGATTAGTGTCCATTTTCAAATGAGAATTGGAAGAGAGATCAAAGAATTGCAGAAATATAAACATAGATACTAGTTGTTGTGGGAAACTGAAAGAACCAACTTAAGTTACGGAGTACCGTTATCCGCCATTTGACTAGGATGAGAGAAACTAGCAAAAATCACTAAAAAAAACACAAAAACAATGTGAGTAAAACAAAATAATCAACCTTTATCTACAAGTTCATTCAAACCAGTTGATTCATTTTCACTAGAAAAATTATCAAAGTAAGCTTTCAAATGATGTTCATTTTCCTTAAAAACATTGTCATTTATTGAATTCTCAATAGCATAGGCCCCATAAGGATTGCTCCATCTTGATCTTAGATCTTTAGAAAATGAATAGAGTTGAGAAATATAAAATAAAACTTTTTGACTAGTATCAACTTTTTGACAATTTTCACACATTTTGCAAAATGCATTTGTGTCCTTGAACATGGTGGGCCAATAAAATCCATTTTGAAAGATTTTTGCAGCTGTCTTTTTTGATGAAAAATAACTTCCACATGCTTCAGAATGACAAAGTTTAATGACACTACTTACCTCATTATTGGGAATGAATCTTTGAAATATTTGATCAAGACAATATGTGAATAAGTTAGGGTTATCACAATAAAAGTTCTTCAATTCATTCAAAAACTTTTTTTTTGTTTTGGGTACTTCAATCAGCTGATAAATCTCCTAAAGTGAGAAAATTGATATTTTTATCATACCAAGGCATTGGATTAAGAGAAAGTAAGGATTTGTTAGGAATGTAATCATCGATTAGTATAATGTTAGATGTCGAATTTGTTGTCACTTTTGACAAAAGATCCGCATCAACATTTTCGATGCATTTTTCATCTGTGATTTCTTCCTTAGAATAAATCATTTGCAAATCATCAGATTCATCCAACTCATTTTTACTTGAAGTAGATTCAACTTGAATATAAACTAATTCCTCATTATGATCTACTTCTTGTAAATCATTATCATCTCCAAGTTGATTGCAAATGTTGAAAACATTCATCTCCAATGTCATGTTTCCAAATGATAGCTTCATCAGTCCATTACTACAATTAATCAATGCATTAGAAGTTGCAAGAAACGAATGTCCTAAAATAACAGGAAATGAATTACATGCTTCAACAGGTTGTGTGTCCAAGACAATAAAATCCACAGGATAAATGAATTTATCGACTTGTACTAACACATATTTAATTATTCCTTTGGGCACTTTTAGAGATCTATTGATAAGTAAAAGAGTTATAGAAGTTGGTTTTACCTCACCTAGATTGAGACTCTGAAAAACTGAATATGGAAGTAAATTCACACTAGCATCAAGATCATGTAAGGCTCTTTAAATTTTATGCTCTCCAATAAAGCAAGAAATTGTAGGACAACCAGGGTCTTTATATTTCAAAGCGTTATTGTTCGAAAGAATAACACTTACTTGTTCGGCTAGAAAGACTTTATTTTTCACATTCAGTTTCCTCTTCACAGTGCATAGATTTTTCAAAAATTTAGCATAGAAAGGAACCTGTTTAATAGCATCCAACAAAGGTATATTGATTCTTACCTATTTGAAAGTTTTAAAAATTTCAGAGTTGTGATTGACTTTCTTTTGTTTGGTCATGGCTTGAGGAAATGGAAGTGCTGGCGGAGACTCGGTCTTTTCTTTGTAATTTTCATATTCAACCCCTTCTTTACCCTTAAAGATTGACTCATCATCTTTTTCATAAGGTTTAAGATAGGGTTTTTCAATAACCTTACCACTGCGAAGAGTAGTGACTGATTTGACTTGATCAATGTGTTGGCTTTTGGAACTACTTTCATTTGCATTGTATTGCCCCTTGGGATTATGTTATGGTTGAGATGAAAACTTAATTTTCTCTTCGAAACTGAGAGCAGATGTTAATTTTTCAAGAGTATCTTTAAAATCCGTCATGTTTTGAGCAAGTTTAGTATTGATTATCTCTTACTTTTCAATGAATGCATGCAATGTTTCCTCAAGATTTCTTTTAGGAGGTGGAGCATAAAGAGGTGCATATCCATGTGAATTTTGGAAATTCTGGTGTGCTTGAAACAGTGGTTGTGAAGTTTATGCATTGTTGTTCTCACTCTTTCAACTAAAATTTCAGTGATTTCTCCAACCAGGGTTGTATGTTTGTGAGTATGGGTTATGGTTGGCCCTTTGGAACTGTTTAAAGCATGGACTTGTTCATGGAGACATTCCTTAAAAGAAGGCAAGGTTGGACAGTTATTGGTTGAGTGTTCATTTGTTTCACATATTTAACACAATGTTTTCAACAGATTTTAATTGACCACTCATTTTCAATTCTAGTGCCTCGACTTTTCTAGCTAAAGATGCAAACTTGGCTTGAAGGTCATGATCTTCCCTAAGGTTGTACATACCTCCACTAGATGTATAAGGTTGCGTTTTACTCGGTGCCTCATAAGTACCCGTGATGTCCATAATGTCCCAATTTTAAGCATTTTCAGCTAACAAGTCTAACTACTTCATTGCTTTATGAGGGTCTTTATCTTTAAAAGTTCCATTGCATATCAATTCAACCATTTGCCTATCTGTAGGTGTTAACCCTTTATAAAAATACAAAACCAATCTCCATGTTTCAAAATCATGATGAGGCAAGTACTAAGCAAGTCTTGATACCTATCCCAACATTAGTAAAATGTTTCTCCTGGTTTTTAAGTGAAAGTGGTGATTTTTCTTTTGAAAGAGTTTGTTCTATAAGATGGGAAAAACTTCTTTAAAAACTGTTGTTGCATTTCATCCCAAGCACAAATGGATCCTGGTCTTAAATTTTGTAGCTATGTTTTAGCCTTATCTTTTAATGAAAAAAGAAAAAGCTTTAATTTGATGGTGTTCATACTACAATTTAAATTATTATATGTGTTGCATACCTCCTCAAATTCCCTTAAATGCAAGTATGGATTTTTCAATTCTAAGCCATGAAAAGAAGGTAAAAGTTAAATAATGTCTGGCTTAAAATTAAAATGAGATGCATCGGGAGAAAAAACTATGCATGATGGTTGATTAGTACTTAAAAGTGCATTTTTATCATGGTTTTATATCATCATTTTGCACTTGAAGTATCAATAACTCCTTAACTAAAGTACATTTTATAATAATCTATCTAATAATATAAGATACCTTTAATTTATGGTAAATGTCCATTTTAAATGCAGGCCTATCACATAAATGAAAGGATTGATTGATGACTTTCAGAACTTCAATTGTAAAGGCAAAGAGATGATTAAGCTTAGAAAAGAGATGTCGGTGCAATCCAAACCAGAACACTGTTGTAACAACAAAGAAGCCCGAATTTTGGAACACTGTTGTAACAACAAAGATATGTAATTGGGTCATATGTGAAGCTATAGATCTTTGATTTAGGTCTACTTTATATGGATGGAAAGGTAAGACATAGGCCTACAACTTTCATATGGAGCCCAAGATCTAAAAAGGCCATTTTCAAGTCCAACTTCTTGTAACAACAAAGAAGCCCGAATCTATCCTCCAGCTCTAGCACTGTTCAGTATTTTGGCCATATCTGGAGTTCTAGAAGTCAAAATGAGCTGAATTATTTACACAAGAAAGTTGAGATAATTTTCTAGAACTTTCATGTTTTCAAGTGGCTCTAATTTTGACGTCATCAATGATATTTTGGGCAGACAAAAGAAGATAAGGATTGTCACCAAGTCAAAGGTTGGCTACCTACTCATCAATTAGTCATCAAATCAATAGTTCCTAATTTTAGCCTATAAAAGGAGGCATTTGCCATGCATTTAGGCATCTTGGTGTCTAGATCAAGATCATGCTCTTGTTTTCTCTCTTGGTATTCTTTATGCTTTGTTTTCATTAATATCAAGTTTATGCCTTTCATTTCCTTTCCTTTCTTTAGTTAACTTTTATGTTCTTATTTTGTTTATCTATTTTTCTCTTTCATTATGTCTAGCTAAGTTAATTATGTCAAGGTGAAAAGTTTACACTAATGGTATAAACTTAATATGGACTTTAATGTTTGATACTAACATGTTTTATATTTGTTATCTTGTTCACTCTTTAATACTTTGCTTGTTAAATGATTAATCTTGATTTATGTTGTATAACAATTGGTACAACAAATGCTTGGCACTTTCATAGCCCATACTGTATGGTATAACCGACACCTGAGCTATGAAAGGAACTTGATTTGTTGTTAACATAAGTTATAATCATGAATGCTTGACGAAATTTACAAGTATTAGCATTAATTGAATAAGATGACTAATGTAATCATGTTAACAATTTATAATATGATTGGAACCTCCTTTGTGTGTGGTTTCCAATTGAATAATAAGAGTTTATACTATACTTGTTTGACATACCATTAGTGGAACCTCTAACCTTGACATTTGTTATTATCATTGTTAATCCTTACTTCAATATTTCATCTCAAAGTTCTCATCTTCTTCTTCTTCTTCTTTATTATTGTTATTTTTGTTGTTGTTATTATTATTATTATTATTATTATTATTATTATTGCTATTATTATTGTTATTGTTGTTATTGTTATTATTGTTGTTGTTGTATTATTGTTATTTATAATTTGTACAATAACCTCACTGTGGTTCGACCCGGTCTTGCTAGGTTATTTATTACTTCGACACTCCTGCACTTGGGAAAAGACATCAATCTTTTCGCCGTGTCAAGTTTTTGGCGCCGTTGCCAAGGAGGTAAGTTTTGTATAAATTATAATATTTATTTTATTTTCTCTTTTCACTTTTCTTGTATATAACTTTGTTTTTTTTTCTTGTTTCTTCTTCTTTTATTTTCCTTTTCCTTTTATTCTATTCCTACACATTTTTCCTCCCGATGCATCTCATTTTAATTTTAAGCCAGACATTATTCAACTTTTACCTTCTTTTCATGGTTTAGAATTGGAAAATCCATACTTGCTTTTGAGGGAATTTGAGGAGGTCTGTAACACATATAATAATCAAAATTGTAGAATGAACACCATCAGATTAAATCTTTTTTATTTTTCATTAAAAGATAAAGCTAAAACACTGCTACAAAATTTGAGACCAGGATCCATTCGTGCTTGGGATGAAATGCAACAACAGTTTTTAAAGAAGTTTTTCCCATCTCATAGAACAAACTCTTTCAAAAGACAAATCACCACTTTCACTAAAAAACTAGGAGAAACATTTTACCAATGTTAGGATAGGTATTGAGACATACTTAGTACTTGCCCTTATCATGGTTTTGAAACATGGAGATTGGTTTCACATTTTTATGAAGGGTTAACACCTAAAGATAGGCAAATGGTTGAATTGATATGTAATGAAACTTTTGAAGACAAAGACCCTGATGAAGCAATGGAGTACTTAGACTTGTTAGCTGAAAATGCTCAAAATTAGGACACCGTGGGTACTTATGAGGCACCGAGTAAAACTCAACCTCATACATCTAGTGGAGGTATGTACAACCTTAGGGAAGATCATGACCTTCAAGCCAAGTTT
>SRLM01001706.1:234579-273007 GCA_015708895.1 Populus ilicifolia | reverse complement strand
TCCTGCACTTGGGAGAAGACATTAATCTCTTTGTCGTGTCAAACCACTTATGCCATAAAAGTTTTATAAAATTATCTCAGCTTTCCAAGAAAAAAAATGAGGTCATTTGGTCTTCTATAACTCCAGATATAGGCTAAACACTGAATAGTGTCTGAGCTATAGGACAAATTCGAACTTCTTCTTTATTGCTATAATTTGGACTTGAAAACAACCTTATTAAGACTAGACCTCCACATAAAAGTTATAAACTTATATCTTAACTTTTCATCCATATAAAGTAGATCTAAATTTGAGAACTATAGCTCTAGATATAACCCAATTATCATATAGTGTTCCAGTTTGGATTGCACTAACATCTATTTTCTAAGTTTGGCCATCTCTTTGTCCTTTCAATTTCACTACTTCAACTCATCAAGCAATCCTTTTATTTATATGATAGACCTGCATTTAAGATGAACATTTATCATAGATCAAAGATATCTTATATTATTTAGATATATTATTATAAAACATGTTTTAGTTAAGGAGTTGTTGATATTTCAAGTGTAAAATGATGATATAAAACCTTGATAAAAATAAAAGTTTAAGTACTAATCACACACACATACACATTTTAGAGTCATAAAATATTTGAGGGTGAATTACACTCTCTAATTAAAATATTTATGGTGAATTGCTTTCTCTAATTAACTAAGAATGAACTTAAAAAAAAATAATCAATTTATGTTCTTTTAAACTCAGAAGTTACATATTGAAGTAATCTACTTTCAATGATCATAACTCTTAATCCATAACTTTGAGTTAGACAAATAACTTATCAAATCAAAGAATTCACAATAAATTATAACGAGGTACCATATTTTGTTCATAACACTCACTAAAAAACTAGGATTTCTCTAAAATCTTTAAAGCTCTTTACAATCTATTGATAAATGAAACCCTATTTGTTTTTATGGAGTGTGAAAAAGATTTTATGCTACTTAAAAAGAAGTTGTTATTAGCTCCAATAGTTATAGCATCGATTAGGAGTTATCATTCAAGTTAATGAGTGATGCAAATGGTTATGTAATAGGCTTAGTATTGGGTTCGTGAAAAAATAAGAAGTTTCATATAATATATTATGCTAGTCAAACTCTTAATGATGACCAAATCTATTATGTCAACCAAAAAAAAGTTGCTTACAATAGTTTATACATTTGACAAGTTTTCACCATGCCCTATTAGGAATAAAGTAGTAGCATACATTGACCATTCAACAATCAAACACATCATTATCAAGAAGGGAGCAAGCCTAGCCTTATATGTTGGGTATTAATACTGTAAGAGTTTGAGAAGGAAATTAAAGACAAGATAGGTTGTGATAATTGAGTGGCTGATCACTTATCACTGCTAGAATTGATATAGTCACTTGAGTCCCATTTCATGGTTATAAATAAGAATTGTCTTGATGAGAATTTTTTTTGGTTTCTACTAATAGCTCTTTTTCTTAGTATGCAAATTATGTTAACTTCCTTTCAGGTAAGATTATGCCTCTATATTTTTTCTATCAGCAAAATAAAAGGTTTATTTATGAAGTAAGACTATTATTGGGAAGATCCAATACTCTATTGGCATTGTGCAGATTAAGTCATTCATGGATGTGTCTCATTAAATGAGATGACAAATATCTTAAGGGATTATCACACACGTGAATAGGGTATTATCTCAATAAACTACAACTAAAGTCCTTCGATTTGGATTTGATTTGCCAAATTTGTTCAAAGATGCCCATGTTTTTATTACCACTTATAATAAATGCATACTAGTAATATTTCTCGACAAAATGAAGTGTTGCTGCAAAACATTCTAGAGATGAAGTTCTTTGGTGGTGTTTGGTGTACTTCATGAGACCATTTCTTTCATCTTATAACAACAAATACATTCTTTTAGTTTGTGGATTATGCATTAGATTGAAGCAATTACAAATTCCACTAATAACAATAAAGTGGTGCTAATTTTCTATGAAAAAATAACTTCACTATATTTAGGACATCAAAACCATCATCAGTGATGAAGGAACTTAATTTTGTAACAAGAAATTTGAGGCCTTTTTTTTTAATCAAAGTATAGAGTTCAACATTGAAAAGCATTGGCTTATCATCTTTATACAAATAGTTAGACAAAGGTATTAAATAAAAAGGTGAAGTGAAATATGAAAAAAATTATCAGCAACTATAAAAAAAGATTAGACTAAGAAGTTAGATGATGCATTATATGCCTCCTAGTATTTGATAAAGTTCGTCAGCTTCTTGTTGAATTTAAGCATAAAACTTATTAGGTGATGAGACACCTTAACATGAATTTTCAAGCTGTATGTGAGAAATATTTTTTAGAGATTATCATATTAGATGAGTTTTATAATAAGGCCTCTAAGAATGCAAAACTTTACAAAGACAAGACTAAGGCTTGGCATGACAAGTACATCTCAATAAAAGAGTTTTTACCTAGTTAATTTTTACCTAGTCAATAAATGTTGCTCTTTAATTCATGATTTCGTTTGTTTCCAAGTAAGTTTAAATTACGATGATTAGGTGCACTTAAGTTGTAAAATATTTTTCACATAAAGTAATGAAAGTCACTCATGATGAAAAAAGGACATTTATAGTAAATGGTCAAGATTTAAAGCACAATGTGAGGATCAATTGACACAAAGAATGACATCCAACGTGCCCCAAATTAGTCGCATGAAATAATCAATCTACTAATTATAACTAAACATTGAATAGGGGGCAGTCTAACCTAAAACGAAAAAAACTCTTTTTAAATTCACTCATTTTTGTTTGATTATGTTGTGAAGGTTTTAAAAAATAAGCAAAAAAAATACTTTGAACTCCATACATCATGGGAACTAGCCTTACTAAAAGAGAGATGTTCATACTCTATTATTTTTATTATTTTTTTCACATTAAAGACAACGCAAAATTTAAGCTTGGAGGAGTGGGTATTCAGCTATAATGAATGCTAGTGTTGGCATGTTTATAAATTCTTTTAGGACAATGAGTTTTATATTTAGGATAAACCTTACGCCTTTAAGTATTGCATTCCTTGGGTTAGAATAGGCAATATCTTATAAAGCAAGATTAAGTATACTTGTTTTCTAGGTAATTATTAAAGTACACATTTCATTGCAAAATTATGTGACTTATGTGAATATGCATAAAACATGAGTGTGTTGTTTTTCTTGGAATTATCCCCTTTGATCTAATCCTAAATAGGCTTTAATTAAATAAAGTGATAATGATTAGGCAATTGATTGAATAAATATAGATACACACACACATGTAGTTCTATATACTCCAATGTTTTGAGTTACTTCATAGCTAGGGGTATTCTTCACAAATATTTACTTTTACATCAAATTACAATTTGAAATATGAGCATGCAAAGTACTTTAAGAGTGTGACTTGTAATGTAATTAGGTGCATTTATCACAAATATTTGTAGTCATGTCAAAAGGGGAGTGACAACTTCAAAGATAAATCACCACTTTTACTCAAAAACTAGGAGAAATATTTTATCAATGTTGGGATAAATATCAAGACTTGCTTAATATTTGCCCTCATCATAGTTTTGAAAAATAGAGATTGGTTTTATATTTTTTTTTTAAAGGTTTAACACATAAAAATAGGCAAATGGTTGAATTGATGTGTAAAGAAATATTTGAAGATAAAGACTCTCATAAAGCAATAGAGTACCTAGACTTGCGAGCTGAAAATACTCAAAATTAGAACACTATAGGCACATATGAGACTCAAGTAAAATCCAACCTCATATATCTAATGGAGGTATGTACAATCTTAGGGAATATCATGACCTTTAAGCCAAGTTTGCATCTTTAGCAAGAAAAGTTGAGCCACTGGAATTGAAAAAGAGTGGTCAATTAAAATCTATTCAAGACATTGTGTGTCAAATCTATGAAAGCAATGAACACTCAACCAATCCAATGTTTTGAGTTCTATATACTCCAATATTTGGAGTTACTTAGTAGCTAAAGGTATTCTTCACAAATATTTACTTTTACATCAAATTACAATTTAAAATATGAGCATGCAAAGCATTTTAAGAGTGTGACTTGTAATGTAATTAGGTGTATTTATCACAAATATTTGTAGTCATGTTAAAAAGGGAGTGCCAACTTCAAGGCAAATAAATTTCAAAAGAAAAGTGAATGACTAATCTCTTTAGCTTGCTACCTTGTTTGTAGTTGTGAGAAAGGATGAATATAGGATAAGTATTACATGATTCAATCATATTAGTTGCATGATATATATGATTGAGTTTGGAATTATGTATGGATATTTGAACTAGAGAAAATTAGTATGTTAGTTTTTCTTAGTTGTTATTGCTTATATAATAAGTTCAGGTGTTAACATTTACATGATAGGTCATTTAGGTGTAAAAGTCCAGTGTTGTGATGTCGCGGTCACACAAATTAATTAGCCTATCTTAAAACACAACACACAAGATATTATAAAGCAAGCAAGGGGTCTATTCCACGAGGAAGATTTTGTTCAAATTTTTATGTTATATATTATGCAATTTAGGGGGGTTTTGATTTGTGATGATCTAACATATAGAAGAAATTAAACTAGCAAACAAAATCAATTGAAACCGAAATTTATCAAGAAAACAAACCTTGGTCATAAGCACACATCCACCAACGAAAATTATAACCAATCCTTAAAACAAAACTATAATTTATATTCTAGATTTTTATCGTTTCTTAATGTTGTTTAATTAACGAATCCGCCATATAACTAACCCTAGCCAACAAATAATCACAATGTCCACATTAATGATTTAGTTCAATGGCAGCCCTAAAAACTAGATATTTTAGTGTTCTTTCTAAGTTTAATAATGTAGTTTCACCACAATTATCAAGCTTAATTGCTTCACAAGTTCATATATCACAACTCCAGTTTTGATATCAAACTTAGCAATAAATTGTTCACAATAATAACTTAAAGTTCCACTCTAGCAATTATTAACAACAATCATAAAAAGTATGCATAGGAAAACAATCATACTCATTCATGATATAAATTAAAAATAAAAGGAAGAATAAATCTCATGGTTCTTAAAATTTGAAGGTTTGTTGTGTCCTTGCAACCAAGAAAACAAGCTTAACGTTGCATATTTATAAAACAATTACTCTTAAAGATAAAAGAAATCATTATTTCTGGTTTGTAGAGAGAAGAGTTTGTGTTTCTTCACTTCTAACTGCTGCCCCCCTTTCTGCCCTCTCTCCTTTCTCTCTTTCTTTTTATATGCTAAGAAACCCTAGTTCCTATTTTGCAAAATAGTCCTCCCTTAAGTTGACAGTTTACATTTAAGTACTTCAATAACTATTTTTCTAAACAAGAGAATTAGCCTTGCTTGAAATCTTTAAGCTTTGACTTAGAGAAGTTAAATTTCTGAAATAAAAACTTGGATATCAATTTAGAAGCTTCGGAATGTAATTTGGACTTGTTTATTCATGAAACCTATTTGTTGATAGAATTTAGTTGTCATGTTTAAAAACTCTTATCTGGAGAGTTTATAAACCTTTGAGTTAGGAATCCAAAAAAATTTAGTTTGCATTAATTGGACTTCTATAGCTCCAAATATTGAATTTTGAATGGACAAAGGTCAACAGTGGCAGAATGCAAGATTCGACTTTGAAGAATGTGATTTCCATGATCTTTCCCTTTTTATTTTTCTTGCATTACATTTCTAGAAAAGGTATGAATGTTAGATTTTTAGTTCTATTAGAATAACTTCATTTCAATCTCTAGAACTCATGCTCTGCACAAAACATCGACTAAACATCAAATATGTCAATTACCTCCAATTTACTTCTTTTTGCATCTTTCAACTAAAAGTGCCTTCAAAACATAAAGCAAAGAATATCGAGGCATTATACATATCAAACATGGACAAAACATTAGGAAGATGTGGGTGAAACTATTGAATAATATGATTACATCAAATACCTCTACACTTAGCTCTTACTCATCCTTGAGAAAGGATAAATAAAATTAAATTAAAAATAACAATAATCAATCTCTTAATCTCTCATCAATGTCCAAGAGTATAAGTATTATAAATAAGAATACAATAAAAAGGGATAAAAAAACATAAATTTTCATTAATTTGTTTACATGCAAACTTCAAAACTAAATCAATCATCGAGATTTAAATGAAATCTATGCCCTGCTAAAGTGATAGGTCCTCTTATTAATATACACTCCAACACTCATGTGTTTAGGGTTTATGTGTTTAAATCTCTCAAATTCAATAAAAAAGTATGTTCTACCATAAACTTGCTTTTCAATCTCATCTATATTAACAACTTATTACAAGTACTACATGAATCAAAAGGTCTTATTTTCTGGTTGTAATAAGGCTAAGGTTAAGGTGAGGTAAAAGAAAGTAAAAGGAAAGGTTCAAATCAAAAAAAGTAAAGCATTATGAAAAATGATACTTCAAATAAGATATTCCATCAAAACTTATAAATTTTTCATCTTTAATCACCAATGCTTAACTCCTTTTGATTTCAAGCTCTTTCAACATAAAATCTTAAGAATATAAAGGAACACTTTTTTTTTTCATTTCATTACTTTTTTTTCACCTTTCATAACTTTGCCTATATTCTCATCAAGCATCACTTTTTTCTTTTCACATAATTTTTAACCATAATTCCATAAGATATCACAAGTATATGCTCTACTAATCCTTGGCCAGAGGAAAAAGAAAAACATATATAAAGTTAAGACTTATACATGGATAAAGCAAAGAAAAGATAAACAAGCTCAAAAGGGGCTCACTAAGGATAATATGCTTTAGGTTGGCTTTTTGGTTCAAGTGATTAAAATTCTTAATGTCTTTATCATCTTTATGTATATTTGTAATAGAATATAACCTCAATAATATATGAAGCAAGTTCTGGAGATACATATCATTGAAAGAATGCACACTCAAAGAATATAATGTTTAAGGCTCAAAACCTTGCATTGGTATAACACTATAAAGTCAACATGGCATATCTCAAAGTTAATTCCTAAACCAATTAAACTTTAAAATTTGCATGCATACTCATTCATTTAATTTATATCTTCATCTATCTCAATTAATTCTCATACATAATACTCATATTCTCAAAAACCAATAAGAGTTAAAAAGATCAAACATAATTTTTTGTTTAAGAACAACAAAGAAAACTAAAATAAGAAAACCAAAATTCTCCCAATACCCCCATACTTAAAACACAACATTATTCTCAATGTTGAAATAAAAGTAAAGAAACATAAAAGAATGATAGAAAAAAAATTAAAAAGCAAAAAAAAAAGAAAGCAAATCTGATTTTTTTTTCTTTTTGTGTTGGGTTGCTTCCTAATAAGCGCTTTTGTTTCATGTCATTGGCTTGACATATAGCATGCTCATTCTTCATAGATTGGTTTAGCTAACTCTACAGAAGTAATAAGTTCTGCCATCCAACCTTCATAGAAAGGCTTCAAACAATGCCCATTGACCTTGAGTAGTTTGTTGGTTTCTAAATTTGTAATTTCAACTGCATCATAAAGAAAAATATTAAAAACAACAAAGGGTCCAATCCGATGAGAGAGCAATTTTCTAAGAAAAAGTTTCAAATACGAATGATAAAGAAGGATTTTGTCTCCAACATGAAACTCTTCTCTTGTAAGCATTCAGTCATAAAGATTCTTAGTCTTTTCTTTGTAAATCCTTGCATTCTTATAAGTATCATTTCAAATTTCTTCCAACTCTTGTAGTTGCATTTTTCTTTTAATCCCAACAACATTATAATCCATGTTGCATTGTTTAATGACCCAAAAAGCTTTGTGTTCAAGCTTCACCGGTAGATGACATGCTTTTTCATAAATAATTATATAAGGTGATTTATAAGCAATTCAATAAGCCCAAAGTGCATCTCCAAGACATAGACTCCAATCTCGCCGGTTAGGTTGCACTATTTTCTCCAAAATGGATTTAATTTCTTGATTTGAAATTTTAGCTTGGCCATTTGTTTGAAGATGATATTATGTGGAAGTTCGATGAGTCACATGATATTTGTGTAGCAATGTTTTTATGGAATAATTGTAGAAATGAGTGCCACAATCACTAATGATAGCTTTAGGGATACCAAACCTGTCAAATATGTGAGTCCTGACAAAATCTAAAACAACCATAGCATTGTTAGTTCGTGTGACTTTCCCCTCAATCCATTTGGACACATAATTAACAGCAAGAAGAATATAAAGATTTCTAAAAAAAGAAGGAAATAGACCCATAAAGTCAATACCCCAAACATCAAAAATTTCACTTACAAGAATATTTATTAAGGGCATTTGATTCTTATGAGTGATATTACATGTTTTTTTAGCATTTTTCACATGATTGATAGAAGTGATATGCTTCTTTAAAAATAGAAGACCAATAGAAACCACTTTCAAATACCTTAGGAGTTGTTCTTTTTACTCTAAAATGCCCACCACAAGAATAAGAATGACAAAAAATGAGAATGGAGTGAAATTCATCTTGTGGTACACACCTCTAACTATTTGATCTACATAAAATTTTCAAAGGTGAGGATCTTCTCAAAAATAGTATTTAACATCAGCTTGTAAATTATCTTTTTGCAGTTTAGACAAACCTGGAGGGAGTTTTTTAGTAACTAAATAGTTTATCAAATTAGTATACCATAGTCTTGTAGAGGAATGCAACCTATACAACTGATCATTGAGGAATGTCTCTCTTATTGTTTTGATCTAAATATCCTTAGTCCTCAATCAGCTTAAGTGATCAGCCACATAGGAAATGGTTTGTAAAGTTTGTAAGGTCAATACTGATTCGTGCACGTTTTGAGGAATACACATGTGCCTCTCCATCTCTTTTATCTTGGTGAAATCATAGTCATAGCTTAAAGCTATGCTTAATCCATCTTCAAAATCAAAATCACAAACTTGTTGCACATACTTATCAATTTGGTTATAGCATATGATAGAATTAACATTGTTATAAGGATATTTCATTGCATCATGAAAATTGAATTTAATTTTTTCATCTCCTACCTCCATAGACAAGGTATCCTTACCACAATCAATCTTTATGTTGGTGGTTTTCAAGAATGGTCTCCCAAATAATATAGAAGTGGTGGTTAATGAATCATAAGAATCATGCTTCATATTAAGAATATAGAAGTCACATGAAATAACCAAACTATCAATCTTGACTAGGACATCTTCTATCACACCAAGTGGGTAAACAAAACTACAATCCGCAAGTTGTATTACAATAATAATTTTTTTCAAAGGCTCTATATTAAGAGAATCATAAACATGTTTAGGCATAACACTAATGGATGCACCTAAATCGCATAAAAATCTTTTAAAACTACCATTACCAATAACACATGAGTTAGTAAACACACCTAGGTCTTTTTATTTCAAAGGCAGATTCTTTTAAACAACAGCAGATATAACTTCACCCATATTTACCGTTCCATGACCTTTCAATTTGAAAGCTCTCTCAGTAGTATACAGCTCCTTCAAGAATTTTGCATACTTGGAAATATGCTTGATAACATCAAACAAAGGAATGTTCATTTCCACTTTCTTGAAAATCTCTAAGATCTCTTTTTCTTCATCTTCTTTCTCTAACCTAGGAAAACTCATAGGAGAGGGTGGAATTGTTTTAAAACTAGAATTCATTAAGCTAGGAGTTACCTTTGAAGTGTTGGTTATTGTTTCAGTTTGAAAATGAGAAGGATGATGTATCTTCTTTAGATTCAATTCGCTTTCTATCTTCTCTTCTTTCTTCATCTCAATTTATTTCAACCTTTGCTCTTCAAGTTCTTTTTCATTTCACAGTATGATTGCATTAATATTCTCTTTTAGATTTAATGCTTAGGAGGACAACTTTCCATTCATTTGTGCTTCCAATTTCCCTACACTTGAAGCTAATTGCCCCATTTGTTTTTTCAAGTTGTGAATACTTGACCTTGTTTCCTATTGAAAAGACATGACATTTTGTTACAAGGTAACAGTATTACAAGCCAAAGTTTTCATCATCTCACGAAGATCATCACTAAATGACGACCCCATAACATTGGAGTTTGTGAATGAAGGGGGTTGTTTTGCTTGATAATTTTGTTAGGGCTGAAATCTATAAGGATGGAACTGTTGACCTTGATTGCCTTTTTGGGATGGGTTGCCATAGTATAAGTTCGAATGATCTCTCCATCCAGGATTGTACGTGTTAGAAAAAGGATCATATTTACGCTAAGGTTGTCCATTGAATGCTCCATCAACTGCATTAGCTTGTTCAATGTAATCTTTTTGCATATTGATTGATATTTACGATAGGATCATATCCGAATCATGTGCTTATAAGGAGCATATTGATTGATACTTAAAAGTGTATTTTTATCAAGGTTTTATATCATCATTTTGCACTTGAAGTATTAATAACTCCTTAACTAAAGCATGTTTTATAATAATATATCTAATAATATAAGATACATTTAATTTATGGTAAATGTTCATTTTAAATGCAGGCCTATCACATAAATGAAAGGATTGATTGATGAATCTAACAACTGAAATTGAAAGGATAAAGAGATGGACAAACTTAGAAAAGAGATGTTGGTGCAGTCCAAACCAGAACATTATTCAGTAATTGGATCATATCTAGAGCTGTATATCTCAGATTTAGGTCTACTTTATATGGATGGAAAGGTAAGATATAGGCCTATAATTTTATATAGAGCCCAAGATTTAAAAAGGTTATTTTCAAGTTTAAATTAGAGCAACAACAAAGAAGCCCCAATATGTCCTCCAACCCGAGTATAATTTAGTATTTTGGTCATATCTAGAGTTCTAGAAGTCGAAATGATTTGAATTTTTTACATAAGAAAGCTGAGATAATTTGATACAACTTTCATGTTTTTAAATGGTTTCAATTTTGACGTTATCAATGACGTTTTGGGTAGACAATAAAAGATAAGGATTGTCACTAAGTCAAGAGTTGGCCACCTACTCATCAATTAGTCATCAAATCAATAGTTCCTAATTTTGGCCTATAAAAGGAGGCATTTAACATGCATTTAGGCATCTTGGTTTCCAGATCAAGATCATGTTCTTGCTTTCTCTCTTTATATTTTTTGTAATGTTTATGCTTTGCTTTCATTGATATCAAGTTTATGCCTTTCATTTCCTTTCCTTTACTTAGTTAACTTTTATCTTATTTATGTTCTTATTTTATTTATTTATTTTTCTTTCTTTCATTATGTCTAACTAATTTTATTATGTCAAGGTGAAAAGGTTATACTAATGGTGTAAGAATTAGTATAAACTTCATATGGACTTTAATGTTTGATACTAACATGTTTTATATTTGTTATCTTATTCACTCTTTAATACTTTGCTTGTTAAATGACTAATCTTGATTTATGTTGTATAACACTTGGTACAATAAATGCTTGGCACTTTCATGTCCCATACTATATGGTATAACCGACACTTGAGTTATGAAAGGAACTTGATTTGTTGTTAACATAAGTTATAATCATGAATGCTTGATGAAATTTACAAGTATTAGCATCAATTAAATAAGATGACTAATATAATCATGTTAACAATCTATAATCCGATTGGAACCTCCTTTGTGTGTGGTTTCCAATTAAACAATAAGAGTTTATACTATACTTGTTTGACATACCATTAGTGAAACCTCTAACCTTGATATTTGTTATTATCATTGTTTAATCCTTACATTGATATTCCAACTCAAAGTTCTCATTTTTTTTTCTTCTTCTCCATCTCTTTCTTTATTACTATTACTACTACTACTATTTCTATTAGTATTGTTGTTGTTGTGATTACTATTGTTGTTGTTTATAATTGTCATTTATAATTTATATAATTAACCTCCCTGTGGTTCGACCCTGGTCTTGTTGGGTTATTTATTACTTCGACACTCCTACACTTGGGAGAAGACATTAATCTTTTAGTCGTGTCACATATGCTACAAACTTTCACCTACTACATATTTCCATAAGCTAAAAAATGCACAAGAGAAGTAAGATCATTAACTTTATTTTCAAGGTTAGAAATACTTACCTCATTTACTCGTTTATTGGAGAAGTTTCTATGAGTGCAAACTTGTTTTGAGTTGGCTGCCATGTTTGAGATCAATTGGCATGCAGCTTCAGATGTCTTATCCACCAATATGCCTCCACTTGTAGCATCAATGATACTATAGTTAGTAGGTATCAATCCTTCATACAATTATTGAATGAGCAGTTGATCGAGTATTTGATGATGAGTGCATTGAATGCATAGTTGCTCAAATCTTTCCCAATACTCAGAGAATGTCTCTCCATAAAATTGTTGAATCCCATAAATTTCTTTTCTTATATTAGCAACTCGAGATATTGAAAAATACTTTTTAGGAAAGATCTTTTTCATGTCATTCCAAGTTCCAATTGATCCTAGGAGAATAGAGAAAAGCTATGTCTTTGTTGCCTCTTTTAAAGAGAAAGGAAAAGCTTTCAACTTAACCTATTCTTCATCAACTCTGTTTGGTTTCATGCCAACATAAATCATATGGAACTCCTTGAGATGAGTATGAGGATCTTCTATTGCAAGACCCTTAAATGTTGGTAGCAAATGTATAAAACCAGATTTGAGCTTAAAGTTTACATTATTGTCGATGTTTATGCACAATGGCTGATTTTCCATGTTAGGAGCAGCAAACTCCTTGAATGTTTGTTGTCATGCAATAACATAATGTTAAAGCGAGCTTCCTTTTGTAACCTACATAAAGTTTTTTCTATTTCCAGCTCTAACTACACTTAATTTGATTAGTAGAATGGGTTACTAGCATAAATCATCAAGAAAATTCAAAAGAAACCAACCACATAAGAGATTGAAAGCAACTCAAAAGGTACAAAAATCCTACGTTAAAAAACTAAAACCGCTTAAAAACCTTAAAAAATAGTGGAATTTGGCTTTGATAAGATGGGGCTAGTGGTATACCACAAGTCTTATTCAAAACATTGTTTTCTTTTGAGGAAATAAAAGACCGATACCTAATTCCACCAAAAAAATCTATTCTAAACCATACTGCTGCCATAAGTGAACAATATTGCCGCAAGCAAAAATTATGTTTCTTTTTTTTTGTAATAATAAATAATAATCATAGCAAATAAAAATAATAGTATAAGCACAAGAATCAACTAAAATTACTTCTCCAACAACTCTACCAAAATTTGTTGCGATGTTGCGATCGTATAATTAATTACCCTAGCTTAATACACAAGATAGTATAGAGCAAGTAAGGGGTCAATCCTACGAGAAAGTTTTTTTCAGATTTTTATGTTATACGTTATGCAATTTAGAGGGGTTTTGATTTGTGATGATCTAAAATATAAAAGAAATTAAACTAGCAAACAAAAACAATTGAAACTGAAATTTATCAAGAAAACGAACCTTGATTGCAAGTATATATCTTCCAACAGAAATTATAACCGATCCTTGAAACAAAACTACAATTTATATTCTGAATTTTTATCTTTTCTTAACATTGGTTAATTAATAGATCTATCATATAACTAATCTTAACCAACAAATAATTACAATATCCGTATTAATGATTTAGTTTAATGGCAACCCTAAGAACTAGATATTTTAGTGTTCTCCTTAAGTTTAATAATATAGTTTTGTCATAATTATCAAGCTTAGTTGCTTTATAAGTTCATATATCATAAATCTGATTTTGATATCAAACTTAGCTATAAATTGTTCACAATAATAACTTAGAGTTCCACTCTAGCAATTATCAACAACAATCATAGAAAGTATATATAGAAAAACAATTATACTCATTCATAATATAAACTGAAAACAAAAGGAAGAATAAATCTCATGGTTCTTGAAATCCGAAGGTTTGTTGTGTCCTTGCAACCAAGAAAACAAGTTTAGCCTTGCATATTTATGGAACAACTACTCTTAAAGATAAAAGAAAACATTATTTTTGGTTTGTAGAGAGGAGAGTTTGTATTTCTTCACTTCCGGTTATTGCCCTCTTTCTGCCCTCTCTCTCTTCTCTCTTTATTTTTACATGCTAAGAAACCCTAGTTTCTATTTTGCAAAATAGTCCTCCCTTAAATTGATAGTTTATATTTAAGCACTTCAATAGCTCTGCATGAAATCTTTAAGCTTCGACTTAGAGGAGCTAAATTGCTGAAATAAAAACTTGAATATCGGTTTAGAAGCTTCGGAATGTAATTTGAACTCGTTTCATCATGAAACTTGTTTGCTGACAAAATTCAGTTGTCATCTTTGAAAAATCATATCTCCCTCATATGATATCTTTTTTGATGAAATTTGAAGCATTTATAAACCTTTGAGTTAGGAATCCAACAAAATTGTTTGCATCAATTAGACTTCTATAGCTGCAAATATTGAATTTTGAATGGACAAAGGTCAATAGTGGCAAAATACGAGATTTGACTTTAAAGGATGTGATTTCTATGATCTTTTCCTTTTTATTTTTCTTGCATTATATTTTCTAGAAAGGTATGGATGTTAGCTTTTTATTTCTATTGGAATCACTTCATTTCGATCTCTAGAACTCACGCTCTATACAAAACATCGACTAAACGTTAAATCAACCAATTACCTCCAATTTACTCTTGTTTGTATTTTTCATTCAAAAGTACCTTCAAAACATAAAATAAAGAATATCAAGGCATTTTACATATAAAACATGGAAAAAACATTAAGTAGATATGGATGAAACTATTGAATAATATGGTTACATTATCTAGCTTAAATATGGTTATGTAATATAGAAAATGAGTGTTCTAGTTTTTCCTTATTTCCTAAACTATGATTATGCAAATATTTCTTTTACTTAATTAATTTAGTATTTTTTGAGTATTTCATTCTGAACTTAATGCTTGTGTATACTTATTGTGTATACTTAATTATCTTTTTTTATGATTTGTGATTCAATTTGAGATTAAAAAGTAATAATTATTTTAGTCTTTGTTTGAAATATAATAAGGAAATCTATAAGAGAAAGATATCTATGTACTTATATATCTTTAAAGGTTTTATTATTTTTAAGAAATTTTGACAAGTTCAGAATTTTCATAAAGTTTGAAAAAGTTTGCTTGCTAAAATAATTTATTAATGCTTTAAAGAAATTGGTTATTAAATTATTAAAACTTGATTATATAAAAAAATATTTTTATATATAATTAATTTAATTAAAAAGTTTGTGTAGGATTAGTTATGATGAGTCAAAAATCTTGCAATCTCCTTAATCTTAATTTTAATCTACTTATTTAATTGTTTGTTTGTTTTATTTTTTAGTTTAATGAATTTTCATATTTGATTTTTCAAATACATATTGATTTAATAAATTTTGATATTTATTGATAATTTTTCAATTTTAGTGGAATGATACTCATGTTCATTCACTTTATTATTTATTACAGTGGGTACACTTGTGATTTTAACTAATATGTATAGTAGCAGTAATAACAATAATAATAGTAACAGTAGAAATAATATGAGTTTCTTACTTAAATAAATTTAATACTCGCTTAAATAGATCTTAAAAGTAGATTTTTTTTTATTTGTATGGAAATTCAAATCATAATCTAGTACTAAAAAAATACAAATAAAAACTGTGTGATTTTGTTTTAAATATGAATTTATTATAAAACAAATATCAATATTTAAATTACAATTAAGATATCATAAAATTATGATGCTCATATGAAGTAATACGCTGATTGGTATATATGATTTACTGTTCAGCCATACCTAATGCATTGTGGTGCATTCCTTCTTTTTTTTCAACTTTCTTCTTTTTTTTTTTATTTTTTTCCAACTTTCTTCTTTTTTTTGTTTATTTTTTATTTCTTTCCAAAATTACTTTCCTATTTTTCCAATAGTTCCTCTCTTTTTTTGTTTATTTTTTAATTATCTTTGTCAATTTTATTTTTTTAATATTGAATTGATTAAAATTTTCACTTAGTAATTTTGTTCTTTAAAATACTATGAATTACTACGGTGTTTTCCTACATGATTTTTCTATTTTATTTTTTTATTTTTTAAAATTATTTTTGTTGATTTTATTTTTTTAATATTGAGTTGATTGAGAATTTAGTTTTGTAATTTTTTAGAAAAATATTATTAATTGCTACAATATTTCTCTGCATGGTTTTTTTATGATTTTCTCTAAAATTATCTTTTTTTATTTTATTTTTTAATATTGAGCTGATTAAAAATTATAGTTATAATATGTGAAAAAATATTGTAATTTTTCTCGTAAATTATTGTAAATTGCCATAGTGTTTTTTTTCACATGACTTTTTTCAGTTTCTTTTGTATATTTTTTTATAATATTTTTTTCAGTTTTATTTATTTATTTATTTAATATTAAGCTAGTTAGAATTTAACTTTGTAATAAAACTTAATCATGTGAGGAAAACATTGCATCTTTCTTTATAAAGCACTATGGATTGCTAAAGTATCTCTCAACATGGTTTTTTCTCTTACGATTTTTTTAAGATTATATTTTTGATTTTTTTTTAATATTGAGCTCATTGAGAATTACAATTACAAGTCATTATAATATTGAGCTCAATATTTCTCTGCATGGTTTTTTTATGATTTTCTCTAAAATTATCTTTTTTTATTTTATTTTTTAATATTGAGCTGATTAAAAATTATAGTTATAATATGTGAAAAAATATTGTAATTTTTCTCGTAAATTATTGTAAATTGCCATAGTGTTTTTTTTCACATGACTTTTTTCAGTTTCTTTTGTATATTTTTTTATAATATTTTTTTCAGTTTTATTTATTTATTTATTTAATATTAAGCTAGTTAGAATTTAACTTTGTAATAAAACTTAATCATGTGAGGAAAACATTGCATCTTTCTTTATAAAGCACTATGGATTGCTAAAGTATCTCTCAACATGGTTTTTTCTCTTACGATTTTTTTAAGATTATATTTTTGATTTTTTTTTAATATTGAGCTCATTGAGAATTACAATTACAAGTCATTATAATATTGAGCTCAATATTTCTCTGCATGGTTTTTTTATGATTTTCTCTAAAATTATCTTTTTTTATTTTATTTTTTAATATTGAGCTGATTAAAAATTATAGTTATAATATGTGAAAAAATATTGTAATTTTTCTCGTAAATTATTGTAAATTGCCATAGTGTTTTTTTTCACATGACTTTTTTCAGTTTCTTTTGTATATTTTTTTATAATATTTTTTTCAGTTTTATTTATTTATTTATTTAATATTAAGCTAGTTAGAATTTAACTTTGTAATAAAACTTAATCATGTGAGGAAAACATTGCATCTTTCTTTATAAAGCACTATGGATTGCTAAAGTATCTCTCAACATGGTTTTTTCTCTTACGATTTTTTTAAGATTATATTTTTTATTTTTTTTTAATATTGAGCTCATTGAGAATTACAATTACAAGTCATTATAAATAAAGCTAAATTGTAGCTTTCATCATAAAACATTGTGAATTACTATAGTGTTTTCAATATAATGTTTTTCTTTTTTTTTCTTTTTTTCTAAAATTATCTCTGTCGATTTTATTTTTTTAGTATTGAGTTTATTAAAAATTTAGCTTTGTAATTTTTTTTCTTTGAAACACTGTGAATTGTTGCAGTGTTTTTCTATATGATTTTTTTAAAATTATTTTTGTTAATTATTTTTTTGAATATTGAGTTGGTTAAGAATTATAATTACAAGAAAGTTTTCTAAAATTATTTTTGTTGATTTTATTGGAGAAACCACCGTAATTATATGAGGAAAGTGTTGTAACTTTTCTTACAAAACACTGCAAATTACTACAATGTTTGTCTACATGATTTTTTATAAGTTTTCTAAAATTATTTTTGTTGATTTTATTGGAGAAACCACCGTAATTTTACTCACAACACATTATTAATTAAAACAATGTTTTTTCTCATAGGTTTTTTTCCTTCCAAAATTATCTTTATTGATTTTGTTTTTTTAATATTAAGTTAGTAGAGAATTTAACTTTATATTTTTTTTATTTTTATATTAATAAAAAAACTAAATTATATGGTGAAAGCATTGTATCTTTTCTCATAAAATATTGTAGATTACTATAAATTATTTTGTTCAGTCTCTAAATTTTATATCACCAACACAACTTTTTTTCCTATTATGAAATATTGACTCCATTATAACTTTAGTTTTTATTATTTATCTAACATTGATTCACAATTATAACACTATCAAGTACATTTGTTTTATAAACCCGCGACAACACTTGAACACACCTCCTCGTAAAAGTTTAAAAATATTATAAAAATTCCTTTCAACCAAGCTTTTTTAAATTTATAGTGATGGTTTTAAAAATATCAAGGTATTTTTTATACAAAACATAATTTGTAAAATATAATTTGTTAAATATGGAGGGTTTTTTCTATAGAATCTTAACCTTTGAATGATTTATATCATTTTATAATAATTAAAGAGGTTATTATAATTTTTACTTGTCCGTAAATTACTAAAACTATACTTTCTATAATTTAAACATATTTGATATCAATAATTTAAATATATTTGATAAATAATGAGGAAAAAGTCATTCATTTAATTTACACATTCCCTCTCGACTACAAAGTAAACTATAACAATTTTTTAATGAAAAAAATGGTATTATTCTTGCTCAATGACATATTAATTTCTTATGATAGGGAATATGTATTTTTTAAGCAAGATTTTAGATTTTATTTTTTTAAAAAATTATAATCAAAAGTTATATGAACAAATAATTGGTCATATTGTTTTTCTCCTGGCTCTATAATTTATGTATTGCTTGTAATTAGCAATATTATCATTCATCAATAGTGTTTAGTAAATAACTAGTCATATAACCTGCGATACCGCGAATTAATTTTTTTATATAAAAAATATAAAAAAAAATTAAAAGTGTTAGGTCTTTTTACAAAGCTATACTCAAGAATCTTGAGTATGACTATAACGCTTGACTCAAAAGTAATATTTATAATAATAATAATAATATTAAACTTGCATAACCTGATAGGTATCGCTCTAATAGCAAACTCAATAGCCTTGGATGTGAATCTAATTGCAATGTCATGTTATAAAAGTATGGTAATTAAATAAATTTATTCAAAAAAATCATTAGAAAGAAAACAATTAATGAAAAAATCTGAATTAACTAGGTTAACCTGTTAAACCTTGGATTCGTTTCATGAAAATTTGATAACTAAATAAAAAATAAAATTGACGAGTTAACCTAGAATTAACCGGGCTAACCTGTCAAACTCGGGATCCGTATCATGAAAGTCTGATAACTAAATAGAAAAAAAATTAAACATTAACAACCTAAACTAAACGAAAAAAATTAATTAGAAAAAAAAAACAAAGACAAACAAAAGACATAAGCCTATTACTAATGATGAAAAAGAAAAAAAATCTGAATCAATTGAGTTAACCCATTAAATTAGGTTAACCCGTCAAACATGGGATTCACGTCATGAAAGTTTGATAACTAAATAAAAAAAAAATTTGATGGGTCAAACAAAAAAAAAATTAACAAACTAAACTAAACAAAGAAAACATTGGTTAAAAAGAAAAAAAAATATTCATGTTAACTCATTAAACCAGACTAACCCGTCAAACCCAAGATCTTTGTCATTAAAATATGATAACTAAATAAAATATTTTTTTTCATATTAACAGATTAAATTCAACAAAAAAAATTAATTAAAAGAAATAGAAAAAAAGTGACAATCTAAATTAAACAAAAAATAATAATTAAAAAAATAAAAACAAACAAAAGACATAAGCATATTACCAATGAGAAAAAAAATCTGAATCAACTGTGTTAATTTATTAAATCAAGTTAACTTGTCATACATAAGATTCACATTATGAAAGTTTGCTAACTAAATAAGAAAAAAAATCGATGAGTCAAATAAAAAAAATTAATTAAAAATAAATAAATAGAAAAAAATTCAAGTTAATTCATCAAATCCGAGATTCATGTAATAAAAATAGAATAACTAAATAAAAAAATTTATATTAACAAATTAAATTTAAAAAAAATTCATTAAAAAAACACAAAGAAAAAAAATTCATAGGCAAAAAAAAAAGAAGAAAAAATCACATGTTTCACTGTACAACATGGACATAGTGATACATTATATATAAAAAATAAAAAAAATAAAAAATAATCACAGTAAAAAACCCATAAATTCTAAAGTATTTTATAATATAACGAGGAAAAAAGTCGTTCGTTCTGAGGTAATGAAAACTTTAAAAACCTGCCTCACATGCGCGCATATATATATATGGAGAATTATATTTATATTGGAAAAAAAAGCAGCCGCCTCCAAATCTTTTGTCAGTAGTTAAATCTGACCAAAATCTAATTCCAATCACTGCTTGTCTCGTGACCAGCAATTCTTTTTTTTTTGTTTTGTTGTATGTGGTCTAGATAAGACTAGAAGCATGTCGGTGCTGTGCTATTATTTTATTTGTGTCACAGTGAGCTCGGTGCTTCGATCTGGTTTTCTTTCCGCAACAAACTTGATCTGAACCTTTGATAAATGAAATTAAAAAAAAACCCTTTGAATTAAAAGGGATAAAGATGATGGTTTCTTGTCTTTCTTTGCATTTGTGCTCCAATGAAAAAAAATGCGAATAAAGACATCAGAGAAAGTCACCTTTCATGGGGATGGCATCGGAACTCACCTGCTTGTCACATGGAAGGAGTAAAAGCTCAGTATAACAAAAGATGTTGGGTTATTACAAATAATAATAATAAAAAGTTAAAGAACAAGAAGTCGAGGTTGAAAAGAAATACAATGAGCTCTTATATATATATATATATATATTAGAGAGAGAGAGAGAGAGAGTAAAATCAAGCAAAGCACGCAATACATTAAAATTTTAGAGAAAAATTCATAAATTAAAAACTAAAGTAAATATTTAGTTTATATGATAGAAAACTTGATAAATAAACTTTAAAAAATTAAAAATCTAAAATAATTCAAATAAACCTTTACATATCGCAAACTTTAAAATAAACTAAAAATAAATAAATAATAATTCAACTAATTAAAATAAAATTAAAGTATGTATTGAAAAAATCAAAGTTCAACTTCAAAAAAATAATTCTTTGTAGTATTGATGAATTAGAATATCATATTACATATAATAAAAAGATATAAATATCTAATTTTTAATTTTTTAATGTATTTATAATTACATTAAAAATAATTTTCTAGTTCTGACCAGAACAATACATAAAAGTTAAAATTGCACTGGCCTTTCCTTAGATGAAAAGCCAGTGGGAAAGAACTCAAACCTCCCTCAAACAAGGAATAGGGTCATTAATTAACATGACTGAAAAAGATGTAGCAAGTTGAGCTGCTAAAAAACTGTGGCAACCTCTGCCAAACTGAAAGTGATGGATACATGTAAGAATTAGATAGCATTGAAAGTGAATAGAAACCATGACGACAAAAAAAAACACACCACCTAACCTCTAATAGCCTACGGAAAGAAGAACAAATGAGCAATAATGTGATTAAAATAACTAACGTATATTGAATTGTAATAATATTTATTTTTTAAAGTATTTTTTATTTAAAAATATATTAAAAAAAATTGATTTTTACATCAAAACAATCTAAAAACACTAAAAAAATAATCTAAAAAATAAAATAAAATTCATTTTTTTAAAAAAAACCCTATTAAAAAAAACAAGCAGCTTTTATGTAAATTGCCAACTCGAAGGTGCGTTAAATGCATGCACGTCCATTCACAGCGCCCAACTTGCATAACCTATGTTTTCTAGATATCCGAGAAGCCATAGTCCACACCCTATGAACTGAAGAGTATAATTGATGAGCCAGAAAGGGACGCAAGCCACTGATGCCTAACATAGAAGGAGGCTGAAGATGAAGCACCTAAACCCAGGAATTGAACGAAAAAGGTGCCAAACTGAAGGCAAACAAAGACATTGAATCTGTTAACAAAGAAAAAACAGGGTTGATCAAACCCATCCAAGCCGCATAAGAAAGCTGACCAAGCCTACCCAAGCCGAACAAGCAAGCTAGCCCAAATATGGAAGAAACCCACCCAAAGAAAACGGCCTTCAGATTCAGCCCACAAAGAAGTCAGCCACAACTAAACCAACCATAAGGAGATGCAAGTGTAAAAATAACGAATGGGAAGCACTGTCACGCCAAGCAGCCTTTAACCCTTCTGCAATCACTCTCTTAAAAAAGCCATCATCCCCAGTTATCAAGACACTTACATATTTATTAGATTTGCAAGATATTTAATAAATTATAAAATTAATTATGATACGGATAAATTAATCCAAATATCTATATAAATAAATAAAAATCTAGTCTTATGCAAAGCTTACCAGCAAAAACGTCAAGAAAGCTAGGCCGGGGGGGGGGGGCAATTTCAATGTAAAAAAAGAAGTTGTTATGTTGGTGTGAGGCAAATGTGATGCATTTGCCTACATGGTCATTACTCTTTGCTTGACTACATGGCCATTATGATAATCAGTATTTGCATCCATTTTGTTATAGTTGTTGATAATTAAAGGAAATAACAAAACAGATGCAAATACTGATTATTGTAATGGCCACGTAGTCAAGCAAAGGCAAATGCATCAAAATGTTTCTGAAAAAACAAATTCAAGACTTTTATAGTTGATTCAATTAGGTTTTATAAGCTCTAGTAATTTAATGTATCAATAAAAAAATTTAATGATAATAAAAAAATTGATAAAATATCAACAATGAATAAAAAGTAAAAATACCTTGACTCGAGCTCATTTGGATTAGCATATCAAACATGTGACCAATCATGATATATGAGTAACCCTATCAAAAGTAAACTAAATAAATTTATGAAGTTTAATTACAAAACAATTCAATATTGAAGAGCAAAACTAAAAAAAAATTATAAAAAAAACTGAAGTTAAACTGGGTTAAGTCACTAACGCAATGACTATGAACATAAGATTGAGATAACCCAATAGAAAGGAAAGAAGAAAAAAAATCATGAAAACTAATTTTTAATTAATCAAATGATGAAGGATGAAATTGAAAAAATAAGCTTATTTTTTTTAAAAAAAATCTAATGTTATTTGTTAAAGAAGAAAAAATTAAATAAGAAAGTCATAGCCCCATAAAAAGCAATACGAAGAAATTTTGAAACTCAATTTATCAAAGTATAATTTTTACATATAGGATCACCCAATTCAATAGAGTCATGTTCAACTAAAAAATTATCAAAGTAAACTTTCAGACGATGTCCATTTACCTTGAAAACATTGCTATTTTTTAGATTATTGATGTCGTAAGCCCTTTATAGATACACATGTTTCATAATAAAAGGATCGCTCCATCTTGATCTTAATTTTTCAGGAAATAAATGCAGTCGAGAATTATAAAGCAAAACTTTTTGAACAACATTGAATGTTTTTCTTAGTATATTCTTGTCATGAAACTCTTTGATTCTTGCTTTATGAATTCTTGAATTTTCATATGCATCATTTCTTATTTCCTCAAGCTCATTTATTTATAATTTTTGCAGTTGACTAGTATCATCCAGATTTGAATTGAAAGCTTTAATAGCCCAATAAGCTTTATGTTCAAGTTCCATAGGTAAGTAATAAAGTTTTCCATAGACTAGTCTATAAGGTGACATACCTAATGATGTTTTATAAGCAGTTTGATATGCTCAAAGTGCATTATTAAGTCTTAAAGACCAATCTTTCCTATTAGGGTTCACTATTTTCTCCAAAATATATTTGATCTCCCTATTAGCAAGCTCTACTTGTCCACTTGTTTGAGGGTGATAAGGGGTGGTAATTTTATGTGTGATTCCATATTTCTTCATTAAATACTCAAATGGCTTGTTGCAGAAATGTGTTCCACCACCATTTATTATAGCTCGAGGAACTCCAAATTGACTCAAAATATTTTCTTTCAAAAAATTTAACACTGTTTTGTGATCATTATTTCAACTTGGAATTCCCTCTATCCATTTTGAAACATAATCTATTGCGACTAATATGTATAAGAAACCAAATAATAAAGGAAATGGACCCATGAAATCTATATCCCAACAGTCAAAGATCTCAATGATAAGAATAGGATTTAAAGGCATCATGTGACGTTTTGAAATTGATCCCAACTTTTGATAATTTTCACAAGACTTGCAGAATGCATGGAGTCTTTGAACATGGTAGGCCAATAAAATCTACTTTGTAAGATTTTTGCAATTGTCTTTCTTGATGCGAAATGACCCCCACATGCTTCAGAATGACAGAATTTAATGATACTATTTACTTTATTATCAGGAATGCATCTTTGAAATATTTGATCGGGACAATATTTGAATAAATAAGGGTCATCCCAATAAAAGTTCTTCACTTCATTCAAGAACTTTCTTTTATCTTAAGTACTCCAATGAGTTGGCAATTGTCCTGAAACAAGAAAATTGACAATATTAGCAAACCAAGGCATTGTAGAGACAGAAAGTAAAGATTCATCGGGAAAGTAGTCATCGATTGGTGTAATGTCAGTTTTCGAATCTGTTGTCAATCTTGACAAGTGATCTGCAACAACATTTTCGCTGCCTTTCTTATCTTTGATTATGATATCAAATTCTTGAAGTAACAAAATCCACCACACCAATCTAGCCTTAGAATCTTTCTTAGAAAGAAGATATTTCAATGTTGTATGATCACTAAAAACAACAACAGGTGAGCCCATAAGATAAGACCTGAATTTTTCACATGCAAATACTACTGCAAGTAATTCTTTTTCAGTGGTGGTATGATTCATTTGAGCACTATTTAAAGTTTTACTTGCATAGTAAATTACATAAGGTTTCTTATCTTTTCTTTATCACAAAACAGCATCGACGACATAATCACTAGCATCACATATTATTTCAAAAGGTAATGACCAATTAGGAGGTTGAATGACAAGAGCATAAGTAAGCAAGTTTTTAAGTTTGACAAAGGCTTTTTCATAATGTTTGGTCCATTCAACAATATTATCCTTTGTTAGAAGGTTACTTAAGGGCTTAGATATTACGCTAAAGTCTTTGATGAACCTTCTATAAAAACTAGCATGTCCTAAGAATGATCTAACATCTTTAATAGATTTTGGTATTGGCAAGTTTGCAATTAACTTAATTTTAGATTTATCAACTTTAATTCCTTTTGATGAAACAATGTGACCAAGTACAATGCCGTTTGTTACCATAAAATGAGATGTTTTCCAATTTAGCACAAGATTTTTCTCTTCATACCTGGTCAAAACCTTTTCTAAGTTAGTCAAACAATCATTAAATGAATCGCCAAAAATAGAAAAATCATCCATGAAAATCTTAAGAAAATGTTTAATGATATCACTAAATATACTAAGCATGTATCTTTGAAATGTGGCTGGTGTATTACATAATCCAAAAGGCATCCTTTGATATGCAAAAGTATCAAATGGACATGTGAAAGTAGTTTTCTCTTGATCTTCCAATGCAATTTCAATTTGGTTATAACCCGAATAACCATCTAGAAAATAATAAAATTCATGACCTCTAACTCTTTATAGGATTTGATCCATGAAAGGTAAAGAAAAATGGTCTTTTCTAGTCATTGAATTAAGTTTCCTATAGTCAATGCACATGTACCAACTAGTAATAGTTCTAGTAGGAATTAACTCATTGTTCTCATTTATTATCACAGTGATTCCAGACTTCTTGCGTATAATTTGGCTAGGACTTACCCATTTGTTGTCAGAAATAGGATAAATGATTTCATTATCTAGAAGCTTAATGACTTCATTTTTCACTCCTTCTTTCTTATTAAGATTTAACCTTCGTTGCATTTCTCTAGAGGGTTTAGCATTTTCCTCCAAATAAATTCTATGTGTACAAATCAAAGGACTAATTGCTTTTATATTAGCTATGGTCCATCCTAATGTATTTTTATGCATTTTCAGGGTTTGTAATAACTTACCTTCTTGATGTGCATTAAGTTTGGAAGAGATTATTACCGGAAAAGTTTCATTTTCTCCCAAAAATGAGTATTTGAGATTGGATGACAATAACTTCAAATCAGGTTTGGGTGGTTGAACACTTGAAGGTATGGATTTAATTGATCGTGGTGGCAATTCCTCAATTTATGGCCTCCAATTACTTGTCTTTGATTCTTCTTAAAAATAAATCATTTACAAATCATCACATTCATCAATCTCAATTTCACTGGAAGTGGTTGGAAATTGATCATGAATTAATTTTTTAGTAATGTCCACTTCTTGTAAATCATTATTATCTTTAGGTTGCTTGCAAATGTTGAAAATATTCATTTTCAATGTCATGTTTCCAAAAGATAGCTTCATCAGTCCATTCCTACAATTAATCAATGCGTTAGAAGTTGCAAGAAATGAACATCCTAAAATAACAGAAAATGAATTACATACTTCAACAGGTTGTGTGTCCAAGACAATAAAATCCAAAGGATAAATGAATTTATCGACTTATACTAACACATATTTAATTATTCCTCTAGGTATTTTTATAGATCTATCGACAAGTAAAAGAGTTATAGAAGTTGGTTTTAACTCACCTAGATTGAGACTCTAAAAAATTGAATATGGAAGTAAATTCACACTAGCATCGAGATTAAGTAAAGCTCTTTCAATTTTATGCTCTCCAATAAAGCAAGAAATTGTAGGACAACCAGGGTCTTATATTTTGAAGCATTATTGTTCTAAAGAATACCATTTACTTGTTCGGGTAAAAAGACTTTCTTTTTCACATTTAGTTTTCTCTTCACAGTACATAGATCTTTCAAAAATTTAGCATAGGAAGGAATTTGTTTAATAGCATCCAGCAAAGATATATTGATTCTTACTTGTTTGAAAGTTTTAAAAATTTCAGAGTTGTGATTGACTTTTCTTTGTTTGGTTATGACTTGAGGAAATGGAAGTGATGGCGGAGAATAAGTCATTTCTTTATAATTTTCAGATTTAACCCTTCCTTTAACCTTAGAGATTGACTTATCATCTTTCTCATAAGGTTCAAAAGAGGGTTTTTCAATAACCTTACCACTACGTAGAGTAGTGACTGATTTGACTTGATCCATGTGTTGGCTTCCGAAACTACTTGTATTTGTATAGTATTGCCCTATGAGATTTTATTGTGGTTAAGATGGAAAGTTACCTTTCTCTTGAAAACTGAGAACAGATGTTAATTTTGCAAGAGTATCTTTAAAATCTGTCACGTTTTGAGCAAGTTGAATATTGATTGTCTCTTCCTTTTCGATGAATGTATGCAATGTTTCCTCAAGATTTCTTCTAGAAGGTGGAGCATAAGGAGGTGTATATCCATAAGAATTTTAGAAATTATGGTGTACTTGAAATGGTGGTTGTGAAGTTTGTGCATTATTGTTCTCACTTTTCCAACTAAAATTTGGGTGATTTCTCCAACCAGGGTTGTATGTTTGTGAGTATGGGTTATGGTTGGCCTTTTGGAAACTGTTTAAAGCATGGGCTTGTTCAGGGAGACATTCCTTAAAAGAAGGCAAAGTTGGACAGTTATTGGTTGAGTGTTCATTTGTTTCACATATTTGACACACAATGTTTTCAACGTATTTTAATTTACCACTCATTTTCAATTATAGTGCCTCGACTTTTCTAGTTAAAGATGCAAACTTGGCTTGAAAGTTATGATCTTCCCTAAGGTTGTACATACCTCCACTAGATGTATGAGATTGAGTTTTACTCGGTGCCTTATAACTACCCACGGTGTCCCACTTTTGAGCATTTTCAGCTAACAAGTCTAAGTACTCCATTGCATCATCAGGGTCTTTATCTTTAAAAGTTCCATTGCACATCAATTCAACCATTTACCTATCTTTAGGTGTTAACCCTTCATAAAAATGTGAAACCAATCTCCATATTTCAAAACCATGATGAGGGCAAGTACTAAGCAAGTCTTGATACCTATCCCAACATTGGTAATATGTTTCTCCTGGTTTTCGAGTGAAAGTGGTGATTTATCTTTTGAAAGAGTTTGTTTTATGAGAAGAAAAAAACTTCTTTAAAAACTATTGTTGCATTTCATCCTAAGCACGAATAGATCCTGGTCTCAAATTTGGTAGCCATATTTTAGCTTTATCTTTTAATAAAAAAGGAAAAAGCTTTAATGTGATGGTGTTCATGCTATAATTTAAATTATTATATGTGTTGCAGACCTCCTCAAATTCCCTTCAATGCAAGTATGGATTTTCCAATTCTAAACCACGAAAAGAAGGTAAAAGTTGAATAATGTCTGGTTTAAAATTAAAATGAGATGCATCGAGAGGAAAAACTCTACATGATGGTGCACTTATTATTGTGGGATTCATGTGGCCTCTAAATGTTTAAGCACGGTTATTCTTATTATTCTCATTATGAAGTGATTGATTATTTTTTTCAGCCATATTTTCTGAAAATGATGAGGATACCCTACAAAATCTATCACTTGATGTACGTAACCACACTCTCACGCACGTGTAGGAATAAAATAAATAGAAAAGGAAAACAAAAGAAGAAGAAACAAGAGTAAAGAAACAAAGTTATATACAAGAAAAGTGAAAAGAGAAAATAAACTAAAAAATATAATTTATACAAAACTTACTGATTAGTACTCAAAAGTACATTTTTATCATGGTTTTATATCATCATTTTGCACTTGAAGTATCAATAACTCCTTAACTAAAGTACGTTTTATAATAATCTATCTAATAATATAAGATACCTTTAATTTGTGGTAAATGTCCATTTTAAATGCAGGCCTATCACATAAATGAAAGGATTGATTGATGACTTTAAGAACTTCAATTGCAAAGGCAAAGAGATGATCAAACTTAGAAAAGAGATGTCGGTGCAATCTAAAACCGGAACACTGTTCAGTAATTAGGTTATATCTAGAGCTATAGATCTCAGATTTAGGTCTACTTTATATGGATGGAAAGGTAAGACATAGGCCTACAACTTTCATATGGAGCCCAAGATCTAAAAAGGTCATTTTCGAGTCCAAATTGTTGTAACAACAAAGAAGCCCAAATCTGTCCTCCACCCCGATCACTGTTCAGTATTTTGGCCATATTTAGAGTTCTAAAAGTCGAAATGAGCTGAATCTTTTACACAAGAAAGCTGAGACAATTTTCTAGAACTTTCATGTTTTCAAGTGGCTCTAATTTGGACGTCAGCAATGACATTTTGGGCAGACAAGAGAAGATAAGGATTGTCACCAAGTCAAGGGTTGACCATCGACTCATCAATTAGTTATCAAATCAATAGTTCCCAATTTTGGCCTATAAAAGGAGGTATTTACCATGCATTTAGGCATCTTGATGTCCAGGTCAAGATCATGCTCTTGTTTTCTCTCTTGTATTTTTTGTATTGCTTATGTTTTGTTTTCATTAATATTAAGTTTATGCTTTTCATTTCCTTTCCTTTACTTAGTTAATTCTTATCTTACTTATGTTCTTATTTTGTTTATCTATTTTTCTTTCTTCCATTATGTCTAGTTAAGTTAATTATGTCAAGGTGAAAATGTTACACTAATGGTGTAAGAATAAGTATGGTATAAACTTAATTTGGACTTTAATGTTTGATACTAGCATGTTTTATATTTGTTATCTTGTTCACCCTTTAATACTTTGCTTGTTAAATGATTAATCTTGATTTATGTTGTATAATAATTGGTACAACAAATGCTTGGCACTTTCATAGCCCATACTGTATGGTATAACCGACACCTGAGCTATGAAAGGAACTTGATTTGTTGTTAACATAAGTTATAATCATGAATGCTTGATGAAATTTACAAGTATTAGCATTAATTGAATAAGATGACTAATGTAATCATGTTAACAATCTATAATCTGATTAGAACCTCTTTTATGTGTGGATTCCAATTGAACAATAAGAGTTTATACTATACTTATTTGATATACCATTAGTGGAACCTCTAACCTTGACATTTGTTATTATTATTGTTTAATCCTTACTTTAATATTTCATCTCAAAGTTCTCATCTTCTTCTACTTCTTTATTATTGTTGTTGTTATTATTATTATTATTATTATTATTATTATTATTATTGTTATTGTTGTTGTTGTTGTTGTTGTTGTTATTACTATTATTGTTATTATTGTTATTATTGTTGTTGTATTATTGATACTTATAATTTGTACAATAACCTCCTTGTGGTTCGACCCCGGTCTTGCCGGGTTATTTATTACTTCGACATTCCTGCACTTGGAAGAAGACATCAATATTTTCATCGTGTCAAGTTTTTGGCACCGTTCCATGGGAGGTAAATTTTGTATAAATTATAATATTTAATTTATTTTCTCTTTTGACTTTTCTTGTATATAACTTTATTTTTTTTCTTGTTTCTTCTTCTTTTGTTTTCTTTTTCCATTTATTCTATTCCTACACTTGCATGAGAGTGTGGTCACGTATATCAAGTGGTAGACTTTGTAAGGTATTTACATCATTTTCAGAACATATGGCTGAAGAAGATAATCAATCACTTTATAATGAAAATAATGAGAATAACCGTGCTAGAACACTTAGAGACCACATGAATCCAACAATAACAAGTGCACCATCATGCATAGTTTTCCTTCCCGATGCATCTCATTTTAATTTTAAACCAGACATTATCCAACTTTTACCTTCTTTTCATGGTTTAGAATTGGAAAATCCATACTTGCATTTAAGAGAATTTGAGGAGGTCTGCAACACATATAATAATTTAAATTGTAGCATGAACACCATCAGATTAAAGCTTTTTCCTTTTTCATTAAAAGATAAAGCTAAAACATGGCTACAAAATTTAAGACCAGGATCCATTCGTGCTTGGGATGAAATGCAACAACAGTTTTTAGAAGTTTTTCTCATCTCATAGAACAAACTCTTTCAAAAGACAAATCACCACTTTCACTCAAAAACCATGAGAAACATTTTACCAATGTTGGGATAGGTATCGAGACTTACTTAGCACTTGCCCTCACCATGGTTTTGAAACATGGAGATTGGTTTCATATTTTTATGAAGGGTCAACACCTAAAGATAGGCAAATGGTTGAATTGATGTGCAATGGAACTTTTGAAGACAAAGACCCTAATGAAGCAATGGAGTACTTAGACTTGTTAGCTGAAAATGCTCAAAATTAAAACACCACGGGTACTTATGAGGCACCAAGTAAAACTCAACCTCATACATCTAGTGGAGGTATGTACAACCTTAGGGAAGATCATGACCTTCAAGCCAAGTTTGCATCTTTAGCTAGAAAAGTCGAGGCACTAGAATTGAAAAAGAGTGGTAAATTAAAATCTATTGAAAACATTGCATGCCAAATATATGAAACAAATGAACACTTAACCAATAACTGTCCAACATTGCCTTCTTTTAAGGAATGTCTCCATGAACAAGCTCATGCTTTAAACAGCTTCCAAAGGGCCAACCACAACTCATACTCACAAACATATAACCCTGGTTGGAGAAATCATCCAAATTTTAGTAGGAAGAGTGAGAACAACAATGCATAAACTTCACAACCACCATTTCAAGCACACCATGATTTCTAAAATTCTCATGGATATGCACCTTATGCTCCACCTCCTAGAAGAAATCTTGAGGAAACATTGCATGCATTCATTGAAAAGCAAGAGACAATCAATACTTAACTTGCTCAAAACATGATATATTTTAAAGATAATCTTGCAAAATTAACATCTGCTCTTTGTTTCCAAGAGAAAGGTAAGTTTCCATCTCAACCATAACAAAATCCCAAGGGGCAATACAATGCAAATGCAAGTAGTTCCGGAAGCCAACACATGAATTAAGTCAAATCAGTCATCACATTTTGTAGTGGTAAGGTTATGCAAAAACCAATTCTTGAACCTTGTGAGAAAGATGATGAGTCAATCTCTGAGGGTAAAGAAGAGGTTGAACCTGAAAATTACAAAGAAAAGATTAATTCTCCACCAGCACTTCCATTTCCTCGAGCCATGACTAAACAAAGGAAAGTCAATCACAACTCTGAAATTTTTGAAACTTTTAAATAGGTAAGAATCAATATACCTTTGCTGGATGCTATTAAACATATTCCTTCCTATGCTAAATTTTTGAAAGATCTATACACTGTGAAGTGGAAACTGAATGTGAAAAAGAAAGCCTTTCTAGCTGAACAAGTAAGTGTTATTCTTCAGAATAATAATGCTTGGAAATATAAAGACCCTGGTTGTCCTACAATTTTTTGCTTTATTGGAGAGCATAAAATTGAAAGAGTCTTACTTGATCTTGGTGCTAGTGTGAATTTACTTCCAAATTTAGTTTTACAGTCTCAATCTAGGTGAGTTAAAACCAACTTCTATAACTCTTTTACTTGCTGATAGATCTATAAAAGTGCCTAGAGGAATAATTAAAGATGTGTTAGTATAAATCGATAAATTCATTTATCTTGTGGATTTTGTTGTCTTGGACATACAACTTGTTGAGGCATGTAATTCATTTCCTATTATTTTAGGATTTCCATTTCTTGCAACTTTTAACGCATTGATTAATTGTAAGAATGGACTGATGAAGCTATCATTTGAAAACATGAAATTGGAAATGAATATTTTCAACATTTGCAAGCAACCTAGAGATGATAATGATTTACAGGAAGTGGACTTTACTGAAAAATTAATTCATAATCAATCTCCAACAACTTCTAATGAAATTGAGATTGATAAATGTGATGATTTGTAAATGATTTATTTTCAGGAAGAATCAAAGACAAGTAATTGGAGGCCACAAATTGAGGAATTGCCACCACGATCAATTAAATCCATACCTTCAAGTGTTCAACCACCCAAACCTGATTTGAAGTCGTTGTTATCCAATCTCAAATACTTATTTTTGGGAGAAAATGAAACTTTTCCGGTAATAATCTCTTCCAAACTTAATGCACTTCAAGAAGGTAAGTTATTACAAACTTTGAAAATGTACAAAAATGCATTAGGATGGACAATAGCTGATATAAAAGGAATTAGTCCTTTGATTTGTACACAGAATTTATTTGAAGGAAAATGCTAAACCCTCTAGAGAAATGCAACGAAGGCTAAATCCTAATATGAAAGAAGTAGTGAAAAATGAAGTCATTAAGCTTCTAGATAATAAAATCATTTATCCTATTTCTGATAGCAAATGGGTAAGTCCTACCAAAGTTGTACCCAAGAAGTCTGGAGTCACTGTGATAACAAATGAGAACAATGAGTTAATTCCCACTAGAACTGTTACCGGTTGGCGCATGTGCATTAACTATAGGAAACTTAATTCAATGACTAGAAAAGATCATTTTCCATTACCTTTCATGGATCAAATCCTTGAAAGAATTGCAGGTCATGAATTTTATTGTTTCCTAGATCGTTATTCGGGTTACAATCAAATTGAAATTGCATTGGAAGATCAAGAGAAGACTACTTTCACATGTCCATTTAGTACTTTTGCATATCGAAGGATGCCTTTTGGAGTATGTAATGCACCAACCACATTTCAAAGATGCATGCTTAGTATATTTAGTGATATGGTTGAAACTTTTTTCTTGAGATTTTCATGGATGATTTTTCTGTTTTTGGCGATTCATTTAATGATTGTTTGACTAACTTAGAAAAGGTTTTGACGAGGTGTAAAGAGAGGAATCTTGTGCTGAATTGAGAAAAATGTCACTTTATGGTAACAAACGGCATTGTACTTGGTCGCATTGTTTCATCAAAAGGAATTGAGGTTGACAAATCTAAAATCAAGTTAATTGCAAACTACCCAACACCAAAATCTATTAAAGATGTTAGATCATTCTTAGGACATGCTGGTTTTTATAGAAGGTTCATCAAAGATTTTAGCGTAATATCTAAGCCTTTAAGTAACCTTCTAACAAAGGATAATATTTTTGAATGGACTGAACATTGTGAAAAAGTCTTTGTTAAACTTAAAAACTTGCTTACTTGTGCTCCTGTCATTCAACCTTCTGATTGGTTATTACTTTTTGAAATAATATGTGATGTTAGTGATTATGTCGTAGGTGCTGTTTTGGGACAAAGAAAAGATAAGAAACCTTATGTAATTTACTATGCAAGTAAAACTTTAAATAATGCTCAAATGAATTATACCACCACTGAAAAAGAATTACTTGCAGTAGTATTTGCATGTGAAAAATTTAGGTCTTATCTTGTTGGCTCACCTGTTATTGTTTTTAGTGATCATGCAGCATTGAAATATCTTCTTTCTAAGAAAGATTCTAAGGCTAGATTGGTGCGGTGGATTTTGTTACTTCAAGAATTTGATATCACAATCAAAGATAAGAAAGGCAGCGAAAATGTTGTCGCAGATCACTTGTCAAGATTGGCAACAAATTTGAAAACTGATATCACACCAATTAATGACTATTTTCCCGATGAATCTTTGCTTTCTGTCTTTACAATGCCTTGGTTTGCTAATATTGTCAATTTTCTTATTTCAGGACAATTGTCAGCTCATTGGAGTACTTAAGATAAAAGAAAGGTCTTGAATGAAGTGAAGAACTTTTATTAGGATGACCCTTATTTATTCAAATATTGTCCTAATCAAATATTTTGAAGATGCATTCCTGATAATGAGGTAATTAGTGTCATTAAATTTTGTCATTCTGAGGCATGTGGTGGTCATTTCTTATCAAGAAAGACAACTGCAAAAATCTTACAAAGTGGATTTTATTGGCCCACCATGTTCAAAGACTCATATGCATTTTGCAAGTCTTGTGAAAATTGTCAAAAGTTGGGATCAATTTCAAAACGTCACATGATGCCTTTAAATCTTATTTTTGTCATTGAGATCTTCGACTGTTGGGGTATAGATTTCATGGGTCCATTTCCTCTATCATTTGGTTTCTTATACATATTAGTCGCAGTAGATTATGTTTCAAAATGGATAGAGACAATTCTTAGTCAAAATAATGATCACAAAACAGTGATAAAGTTTTTGAAAGAAAATATTTTGAGTCGATTTAGAGTCCCTCGAGCCATAATAAGTGATGGTGGAATATATTTCTGCAACAAGTCATTTAAGTCTTTAATGAAGAAATATAGAATCACACACAAAGTTGCCACCCCTTATCACCCTCAAACAAATGGACATGTAGAGCTTGCTAATAGGGAGATCAAACATATTTTGGAGAAAACAGTGAACCCTAATAGGAAAGATTGGTCTTTAAGACTTAATAATGCACTTTGGGCTTATCGAACTGCTTGTAAAACATCATTAGGTATGTCACCTTATAGACTAGTTTATGGAAAACCTTGTCACCTGCTTATGGAACTTGAACATAAAGCTTATTGGGCTATTAAAGCTTTCAATTCAAATCTGGATGATGCTAGTCAACTGCGAAAATTACAAATAAATGAGCTTAAGGAAATAAAAAATGATGCATATGAAAATTCAAGAATTCATAAAGCAAGAATCAAAGAGTTTCATGACAAGAATATACTGAGAAAAACATTCAATGTTGGTCAAAAAGTCTTGCTTTATAATTCTCGACTGCATTTATTTCCTGGAAAATTAAGATCAAGATGGAGCGGTCCTTTTATTGTGAAACATGTGTATCCATATAGGGCCTACAACATCGAGAATCCAAAGAATGACAATGTTTTCAAGGTAAATGGACAACGTCTGAAAGTTTATTTTAACAATTTTTCAGTTGAACATAACTCTATTAAATTGGGTGATCCTGTATATAAAGATTAATTATTATTATTATTATTATTTTCCTTTTGAGTGCTTTTTGCTAGTTTCTCTCACCCCGGTCAAATGACGGATAATGGTACTCTGTGATTTAAGTCGCTTCTTTCAGTTTCCCACAATAACTGATATCTGTATATACATTTCTGCAATTCTTTGAATCTCTCTTCCAATTCTCATTTGAAAATGGACACTAATCTTGCAAAATTGAAAAAGTATTTTCCCGCTCTGCCTCAAAATGCAATTATAAAACTTTACCGTGCTAGATGTGCAAGATTGAGATTGTTAATGAATCATGGAATTCCTGAAGATATTCACTGGTTGATTGAAGCAAAAGTTTGATTATCAGGTGAGTCCTCTAACTCCTTCATTTCACACATGCTTGGAATAGGTAAAAGCACTTTTGCAAAACGACTGAAAGTTTGTCATCGATGTGCTAGATGGACTTGTAATACATAATGTCGTTCTTTAGGAATGGTATCTATAAACTGTGAAGATAAAATACAATTCATTAAGGATGACCTGAGTAAGGAGTCTTTAGATAACCTTCTATTGACTCTTGAGACGCATCCTAGTGGAGATGAGTATCATGCAATTCATGATTTATGGCCATTATTTCATAAAGAATATGATCGACTTAGTCTTGGGAATCTGACTAAAAAAGACCCTGTTTGCTAGTTTTTATGAAAACTGGATGGGAAGCCTATCTCTGACCCATAAAGGGCATTTAAGCCGTTCTTGGATGTAAAACCAGAGGAAGATGTGAGCCACAATCACAATTACTTGTACATATACATGCTTTCTTTAAAAGTAAATAAATAAATAAATACAGAGAGAGAGTGTGTGAGACTTTAGCTGGCCTACATATAGGTGGTATGATTGCCTTTCTAATTTTTCATCTATAAAACTCTCTTTTCCTTCCTTTCATTTCTACTCAACCCATACATTTAACAAATACTGAAGTGTGTAAAAATGGAAAGTTCCTCAGGTCATCACATAAGAAATATTTGTGTTTTCAGTGGATCTAGTCTTGGGAAAGAAAAGGAGTTTTTAGAATCAGTAAATCATCTTGGTCAGGTGCTAACTAAGAGAAAGATTTATTTAGTGTATGAGGGAGGCAGTCTTGGGTTAATGGGAGGTGTGTCAATAGCTGCATTTTTAGGAGGTAGTCAAGTTTTGAGGGTCATCCCCGAAGCTTTAGCACAAGGGGACATCTTTGGAAAAACAATTGGAGAGGAACTTCAGGTCTCTACAATGTCAGCTCAAATTAATACAATGTTTAACCATGCTGACGCCTTCATTGCTTTACCAGGTGGTCTAGGCACATTGGAAGAGATCTTTCATATTTCCTCTTGGGCCCAACTACACATTCACCATAAACCCATAGGTTTGTTAAATGTTAATGGTTATTATGATAAGTTGTTGTCTTTTCTTAATCACGTTGTGGAACAGGAATTTCTAACATCTTTTGCACGATAAATAATAATCTCTGCTGCTACTGCTGAACAATTGATTGACCAACTACAATCTTTCATTCCTGTAATTGATCCTTCCATGAGTCGTATAAATTGGTCAACTCAGGAAAGCCGTAAAAAGCTTAGATTGGATTTGAGCCTCCATTTGTGAATCTTTGTATCTTTTGGTTTTGTTGTTTCTTATATTTTTTTTCCAGTGTGTTTCAGGTTTACAGTGTTCATTATTTCAGGTGATATCTTCTCTACTCTATCTTTCTACCTTTAAATATTGAGGACAATGTCTTGTTTTAGTTGGGGAGAGAGGGTAGTAGCTAAAAAAAAAATTATGTTTTCTATTTCATAAAGCATGTGCAAAATGGTTGTTACTATGATGGTAGAGTAAGGAAAGTCTTTTATGACTCTTGACATGCATCTTAGTAATCATTCGTAACAAGGTCTATCATAATACTTCTTGAAATATTCAGATTTACAAATTCTTGCATTGTTATCACTTAAGTCTGCTCATATACTAATTTAACATGTATTCTTAAACCTTAATTTACACACACACACTTCAACATATGATTGTGGGTTGCATATTGGATTATTACATTATTTATGTTCTTTTGTTAAAGGTAACAACTAAGGGAAAAGGATAGTATATAATTAAAAAAAAATAAAAAAAGAGAAAAAAATGAATGATAATAATAAAAATGTAGATAAGTTTGGTTTTGTAGCCTCCCTAACCTAAGCAATTAAGCTTGAAGGGGTGTTTTAACACCTAATACCATAAAGTTAACTGACTTGGGAGCTATTGGCCCAGCGCTTGTTACATGGGTTGAGGAGAAAAGCTTAAGGGAATCAAACATTGCACCATCTACATATTAGTATTTACGACCCGAGTTACTAAGCTCGTAGGGGTGTCTTAACACCTAATGCCCTGAGACCAACTGGTCTGGGAGTCATTAGCTAAAAGCTCGTTACATGGGTTAAAGATGCATGGTGTTTTAAATTATATGTATATATATTAAAAAAA